>OVBE01007651.1:0-18208 GCA_900406425.1 Iberis pinnata
GCCTTTTTCAATTGTTTCTCATGATGGTTTTCAATATTTTCTTACTTTGGTTGATGATTGTTCAAGAGTAACTTGGATCTATTTTTTAAAATCAAAAAGTGATGTTTCTCATGTTTTTCCTGGTTTTGTTAAGCATATAGAAACTCAATTTCAAACTAAAATAAAGTCTGTTAGATCAGACAATGCACCTGAACTTCAATTCAAATCTTTAATAGAATCAAAAGGCATTTTTCATTATTTTTCTTGTGTAAATACTCCCCAACAAAATTATGTTGTTGAAAGGAAGCACCAACACATTTTAAATGTGGCTAGAGCCTTACTTTTTCAGTCAAACATACCTATTCCTTATTGGACTGAGTGTGTTAGGACTGCTGTGTACCTTATCAACAGAACACCATCACCACTTTTACAAAATAAAACTCCTTTTGAGATTTTAAATCATACAAAACCGATTTTTTCACATTTAAAAAGCTTTGGTTGTCTATGTTATGCTTCCACTTTGCCAAAAGACAGAAGTAAATTCAGTCCAAGGGCAAATGCATTTGTATTTCTTGGTTATCCTACTGGATATAAAGGATACAAAATACTCAACTTAGACACTAATTCTATTTCAATTTTCAGAAATGTTCAATTTCATGAAAATATTTTTCCTTTTATTGATATTGATCATTCTGTTCCATCTTTAGATATTTTTACTCAATCGGTTTTACCTCTTCCCATTCCTGATATTCATAACTTGCATACTCCTATTCTACACACTTCATCTCAACCTGTTCCTCATAGTCCAGTTTCTTCATCACCTGTCCTGAATCCTAATACTACCAACTCTTCTTCCTCCATTCCTCAAACCAGTGTTCCTGCTCATTATACACCTGATACAATCACAGATCCTTTGGTGAACATAGACAGACCACGCAGAAACATTAAAAGACCAACATATTTAGCTGACTATCATTGTAATCTTTTGTTTCATACACCAGTTACACATAAACCAAATACCTCACCTTATCCTTTACAATCTGTCCTTGATTACTCTACTTTGTCACCACATCAAAAAAACTATATCCTCAATATAACTACTGAATCTGAACCCAAGACATTTTCACAAGCTGTTAAATCAGATCAGTGGGTCAAGGCAATGAATGTTGAACTTGAGCAATTTGTTAAGACATCTACATGGTCAGTTGTTACTTTGCCTGAAGGTAAAACACCAGTTGGTTGTAGATGGATATATAAGATCAAGTATAAAGTAGATGGGACATTAGATAGATACAAGGCTAGACTTGTAGCCAAGGGTTTTACACAACAGGAAGGGGTTGACTATGTAGACACATTTTCCCCTGTGGCAAAACTAGTGACAGTCAAGTTGATTTTGGGATTAGCAGCAATTAAAGGGTGGCATCTTAGGCAAATGGATGTTACAAATGCCTTTTTACATGGTGATCTTGAAGAAGAACTTTATATGACTTTACCACCTGGATACACTGCACCTCAAGGCACTACTCTTCCTCCTAATGCTGTTTGTAGATTACATAAGTCCATATATGGGTTAAAGCAAGCTTCTCGTCAATGGAACAAGAAGTTTTTAAATGTGTTGACTCAAGAAGGTTACAAACAGTCTGAAGCTGAACATACACTCTTTACCAAAGTTTCTGGTTCAGCTTTTATTGCAGTATTAGTATATGTTGATGATATACTAATAGCTAGCAATAGTTCAGAAGCAATTGATCATTTGAAGAAGTTGTTTATGACTGCTTTTCAGATTAAGGATCTTGGCCATCCTAAATATTTCCTTGGAATTGAAATATCAAGAAACAAAACTGGAATTTCTCTTTCTCAGAGAAAGTATGCTCTAGATATTTTGGCAGATACTGATTTCTAGAATCAAAGCCTCTTGCCACTCCTCTTGATCCCAACCATCACTTACATAAAGACAGTGGAGATTTGCTAGCTGATCCTACAACTTATAGAGCTATCATTGGGAAACTACTCTATCTCACAATAACAAGGGCTGATATCACTTTTTCAGTTCACAAGCTTAGTCGATATCTAGCTGCTCCAAGGACTGCTCATTTACAAGCTGCTCATCGGATTTTAAGATATCTTAAAGGGGATCCAGGGAAGGGTTTGTTCTATTATGCTCATTCTGAGATGAAACTAAATGCTTTCTCAGATTCAGATTGGACTACATGTCCAGATACAAGAAGGTCTGTTACAGGTTTTTGCATATTTCTTGGAAAGTCTCTGATTTCATGGAAATCAAGAAAGCAAAAGACAGTTTCATGTAGCAGTGCAGAGGCAGAGTATAGGGCATTGTGTGATACAACAAAAGAATTGATTTGGATTACAAATTTGCTCACTGATCTTCGGATTAAACTTCCAACAGCTGCAAATTTGTATTGTGACAACACTGTTGCAGTTCATATAGCATCAAATTCAGTGTTTCACGAGCGTACAAAACACATAGAACTCGATTGTCATGTTGTACGGGATAAGTACAGAGAAGGTTTTTTACAGTTGCTTCATGTTAACACCAATCTACAACTAGCAGATATGCTTACAAAGAATCCGCAACCTGCAGTTTTCAAAGATCTCCTTGCCAAATTCAGATTTTCAAGCTTATATCTCCCCACCAAGAAGATATCAGCTTGAGGAAGGGGTATTAGACTGAATATAAATGACTGTTAAAGGGTTTGTTAAGTGACAGTTAAGGAGGTTAATTGGTTGTTAATAGTTTGTTAAGAGTAGTACTTGTATATAAATAATAGAGTATTGTACTGTACATTTTTACACTGAAATAAAAGAACTTTCTTTCTTTCCTTTAATATCATCTTAAGCATTAATTGCTACTTTAATTAAAACAAACTCTTACATAAAAATTTGAGGAAGTCTTATAGTTTGAAATAAATTTTCTCTAGTAAAAGACCTTATAATTTGGAATTGGAAGAGAGGGAGTATGTTACAATATAAGAAATTGGACTGGATTTATGGTATACTCGGAGTGCTCTCTACTTTGTTTTCAATAAGACTATCAACCGTCGGATGGGAACAAGTGAGAAGATCACGGACGTCCACTTGTAGAGAGACGGGACTTTCTCTTTTGGGTTGACGTCAAAAGTCTTCATGTTTTGTGACGCAATAAAACGAAAATTCGCGTAGACTTGTTTGGTTTATTGCCAGGTTGTTTCCTCTCTTTTGTCCGTTCCTCGAAATTTCTTTATTTATCTTTTTATGCAATTATATAGAATGAGTATAAAACTAAGAGACCAAACCAACCACATATATAATTCACATTTCCCTTTTAGTTCTTATCAAAACATTTCTTTTAACAGATTTTAGATAAAACCTCTCTCTCTTCTAAGCTATCTTTCTCTCTCTTATCATTCCAATTCCATGGCGGGAAAGAGGTTACTTCAAGATCTAGAGTCCGATCAAGAAAATAAATCCGATAAAAGAATGAAATCTCTTCCATCCACCTCGTAAATTTTCTCAGAATTTCTTGATTTTTGTTTCTTTATACTGTTTTGTGCCTAATCATATATCTATAACCAGATTTTTTGTTAGAATGTTCAATATTGTTTAATCCTTTATATATAAATATTTCCTTTATATCGGATTTATGCTTTTATTTTATGCATAAATCCGATAAAGGAAGAGATATGTTATGTTTAACTATCACTATCTTGATACTTTGTCTTCTCTGGATTTATCTTTCTGATATAACATTTTTTTTTTGTTTTTATATCCGGCCAAATTACAGTGTGTTTGGAACATTGATTACTGCAAACACAATGAAGAGCTTTTCGTTAGCCCTAGAGCCTTTTATTAGAAATGTTGTAAGTACTTTAACTATCACCCCACTTTTTGTTATTTATAAATACTTTTGCTAATTAATACATAAATATGACACTATATATTGTATGTAAATAAGGGCTTGATTCATTTTTTTTTTTCCAAAACGGCTATTTTATTACTCAAACTTGAGGTGGTCTGGTGAACCAGACCAGAACAGAATAACCAATGTAATATAGAGACCTATGGGCTTGATTCATATCACAGATAAAGAGAATTGGATATGTATATATTATCAAAGTGCAAATTAAGTAGTGATACATATCTACTATATTTGTAATATATATATATATATATATATATAATTTTAGCATTGACGACATCTAATATGCGAGTTGGAAGTTGATAAAATAAGAAAGATTCGATCATGTTGCAAATAATATACAATTTATGTACATATATAGATAAGGAGTTGCTTACATCTTAGATACACACAATACATTATTAAGGTATATATGACGACCACATATTAGATATATAGTAATAAATACTTGCTAAGGTACATATCTTTTTAGTATTAATAACAAAATTAAAGAACTCTCAACTTAACATTTCAGTCAATTATACCTAGAAAAGAAAGAGACAAAACAACGGTCTACACGCTTTACACATACATATAATGCTACAAGATCTACACATATATAGGCCTACATATTTAATTTTCGCTCCATACTACAAGTCATATCTTTTCTTAGTCATGATTTTGTTTCATTAAAATTGTTGTTGTTCATAGAAAAATCTTAGATATGTAAATTTTTGTAGTGTTAATTACTCGGAAAAAGTAAATATTAGTACAGACAAAATAATAGAAATGCTACTATAATGTCTAATTTCTGTATGATAACCTAGGTTATTATTTTATGAGGATTTTAGAAATTTGAATGTTTTTTCTAAGTGGGAGATGATTTTTTTATGTGGAAAACAAAAGTAGTACGAATATATATGCCATAGTTCATATATACTATTTATCATTCATACAGATTATCAACCATTAGTTTAGACTATTTACCATTCACATTTTAATTAATATTCATAATTCACATTTAAATATTCAATATTCACAACGTAATTATGCATCATTCATAAAAGTGCATAAATACAAGATTTAAAAAAAAATGAATACTTTTATCTATTTTAACTTGGAAAATAGCTATTTTTATTTATTTGAATAGATCATCGTTCACACCGATAATTTATCATTTACTTTAGATTATTCACCATTCATATTTCTAATATTCATAATTCATATTTAAATATATTCATCACGTAATTATTGACGGTTGACATATTAAAAAATTTTAATACAAACGCTTTGAAAAAGTATTAGTTCAACAAATTATAAAAGTAAACACCACAAATTTTGTCTCGTTCTATAAAAACAAATCACATCATAAGATTAATATATATACTCGTTTTTGGTGATGGGAACAGGTGAGGCAAGAAGTGGAACATGGAATCAATAAAATTCGATCATTTTCTCGATCTTCTTCGTTCCGTGTCGAAGCTCTCGAGACTCCTTCGTTAAAATTAATGTTCCGTAAGAACTTAATGACACCTATTTTCACTGGTACTAAAATCAGTGACGTGGACAATAATCCACTTGAGATCATCCTTGTCGATGACTCAAACAATCCGGTCAATCTAGACCGTCCGATCAGACTAGACATAGTTGCTCTTCACGGTGATTTTCCTTCAGGTGATAGATGGAGTAGTGATGAGTTTGAGCGTAATATAGTCAAAGAAAGAGATGGGAAACGGCCGTTACTTGCTGGAGAAGTAACTGTGACAGTGAGAAACGGCGTTGGAGTGATCGGAGATATTGAGTTTACTGATAATTCGAGTTGGATTCGAAGTCGTAAGTTTAGAATTGGAGTGAAAGTTGCGAAAGGAAGTAGCGGTCAAGGCGTTGCGATTTGTGAAGCAATGACTGAACCATTCGGTGTTAGAGATCATCGTGGTGAATGTAAGTTCCTTTTTCCTTATAATTAACCCATTTTTTAACATCAATTAAATTAATATATATGTAGCAAAAATAAGAAATAAACTATACATATAATGAGTTTTGTGATTCTTACATATATATTAACTCCCATTTAATGGGTTTGTTTGACAGTGCACATATCATTTTAAGTAGAAATTTAATAGATTCAAAAGAAGTAGAAATTAATAAAGAAATGAAATTGAAACGTAAATAAAATGGTATTTATGCATAAATTTAATAAACAACTTAAAATGATATTTGTCGTCAAAAATTGTTGTCACTATTTATTTATCAGCTAACAATTTTTATAAAAGTATTTTGGTCTTATCTGATGAAAGAGAATCTTAATTTTAAAATTTTAAAAATGTAAACTAAAATTCCTGTATTTGGTCATTAATTTTTGAAGTCCTGTAGTTTTTCTAGTCATGATTTTCTCTACAAATATTTGGTTGCTTTTGTCTCTATAGCCACATAATATATAATTTAATTTGCTATTATATTTAACAAAAAAAAAAAGGTATTTTCAAAGTGGACCATACGCAAACGACTGCGCAATTTATATAAATGCGTCAAGTCTTTGGTCAATAGTTATATTTTTCGAAACATATACCACGCAAATACTAATATAATGGGTTTAGTTACCAAAAAAATGAATAAGATAATTAATTAAATAACTTATGGTTGGTGAAGTGTACAAGAAACATCACCCACCAATGTTAGAAGACGAAGTGTGGCGGCTAGAGAAGATAGGCAAAGATGGGGCCTTTCACAAGAAGCTCTCTTCTGCAAACATTAACACTGTCCAAGACTTTTTAAAATTATCCGTCGTTGACCTTGAGAAACTCCGTCAGGTTATTTTTTTACTGTCTTAAATACATAATGTTTTTTTGTACAATACTATATTACAACTAAACCGGTTTTCAAAACTGTCTTGTTTGATTAATTTACAGATTATGGGACAAGGAATGTCTGATAAAATGTGGGATGTCACATTAAAACATGCTAGAGAATGTGTTTTGGGAAATAAGTTGTATATTCACAAAGGATCAAATTTTTTCGTGATTTTGAATCCGATATGTGAGGCTATGGAAGCAGAGATCAATGGTCAGATTTTTACCAATCGAGAAGCATTGAATCAGGTACGGTACAAGTACAACTTTTATAAATCAAATCAATTGTTTGATTTCAAATGTGATTTTGTCTTTTTTTATACATAAATAATCACTATAAATTAGTAAACTTTTACTATAAAAATATAGTCATGGCGTTATTAATTTATAAAGATTTCACTGTATATATAGCTCAATAAAAGTTTTCTACTAAAAATAACCAAATTATTTCCTTCATGTGTAAAATTTTGATGCAGCTCTATATCAAGAGATTAGCTCGAGAAGCTTACTCAAAGTGGAATATGTTACAAGTTGTCGAAAGAAAAACAAATGAGATAACACAAGGTAATATTATAAAATACAGTTTCTCATTAACATTACTCTGAATTTGTATACAACCAACCATTAAAAGATTCGATTATATATATAATTAACACTATGATATAATCCTGATTACAGGTGATAATACTTTGGACCAACAATATGGTGCAAACCACTACCAAAACATCGAAATCAATAGAACGGTTCCAATGGAATATGGTATATGTTTCAACACTACTGGATCTTCGTCGCAAGAACATATAAACCCTTTTGAAAACCTTCATCTACGTTGATACTTAAAATACGAAGCTTCTTGTGACTTCATAATGATCCGACACTTTCCTACTTGGTAAAACATGAATTATGGATTTTATATACAAGTCCGTGGATCATTATTGTATAGAGATGTGTGAAATTAAAAGATTAATGTTTTTCTTTTTTTGGTTGGTGTACCATCTGTTCACGTTTAGAGAACTGAACGTGTTTGAAGGTTTTTTACCATCAAAATTTTATGTTTTCATGTATTTGAATAGTAACTCCATTGTGTATATTTTACTGTGATTAATATAAAAAAATATGCTCAGGCAGAAACTCTCTTTCTTTGCTAAAAATCCCCTCGTCTACTTACTCTAACGCCGCATAAAACGTTTTGAGTCCAACACGGCCGCCAGACTCCCTCTTTTTTTCCTTTTGTTCGTCAGAGTAGGGTCAACTTTGCCTTCAGTCGTACTATGCAGCACGGTTTTGGCCGTGAGGTTGCGCCACCGGTGGTGTCGATACAACGTCAGGTTCCCGAAGACGTCAATGCTTTCAGCAAACGTTCATTTGCCGCTAGTGGTGGTCGCTGCTTTGTCTTTGACGTTTCTTATCCAATTTTTCTAATTTTATGGGTCGTCCTCTCTCTCTCGTCTCCTCCGCCGGTAAGTTTTGTTTTGGCGTGGGTGTCCTGGTTCCTGTTGGCTGGGCTCTAGCTTAGTTTTCTGGTTCGAGGAATTTCAAATCAGGTTCTTGCTGTATGGTGTGGCTTTGAGTTAGATTATGCTTTTAGTTTACGTGGACCGGTGAGTGGTAGGTAGGTGTTGGCCTTAATCTCTTTGATCTTCGTGGTTTTCTCGATTTTGCCCGTTCTGCCTTTTGGGTTCATACCTAGTTCGCTTGCCTTCTCTCAAGCCTCCCTTGTCTCCACTTTTAGGTTTTTCTGCAGTTTCGGTATATGTCCAATTCAAGATCCTAGTGGTCTTCAGTTTTGACCTCTTTTTGGCTTGGTTTTAGGTTTCGGCATTAAGATGGCTTTCTAAGCCTTTCTTTATGTAGGAGATGGCTTTTATGTAGGAGAGAAGCCTATAAAGCATTATCTATGTCTTCCATTCTCGCTACATTGGCCCAATTTGTTACGCTATTGCTTTCGGATCCCAGAGATTGTACTTTAGGCTGGAATTGGTTTGTGTCTTGGTTTGTTCTTATTTGGCTGTTTAGAGCTTTATAGTTTTAAGATTGCTTTTCATTCAACCTTTCCTTTGGTTCCGAAGGTATTGTTTTACCTGCCTTTGGCTAGTTTCGTGTTTTTCTCTAGGTGTAATCCGAGATTTATTCTTTATGTTTTGATCGAAAAGACGATTTAAAAAAGAAAAAAAAGATGCTCAGCCAAACCAGCACTTTTGTCATTTCAGAGTTTCCGCAGATCGCAGAACAATGAAATGGCATGAGAATAACTTAAAAAAGCGTAGTTTTAAATACTTTACATATTTTGATTTGATTTATGTGAAGCTGCCATGGTTGTGGCCAGATTCGTGACGAAGCTCCTTGACGAGAGCAGCTAGAGCTTCAGGGTTAAGTCCAAGATCGCAAAGAGCTATGAGAACAGATAATGTATGTCGATCCAGTCCCGTCTCTAAGATGTTCGACATGCGAAACACTAGCTCCAGTGACTCCCTCGCAGTTTCAGCTGCCTCTTGATCCATTCTCTGATCAAATTTCAACAAAATCAGTTTTGATTAGCAATACGGTTAATAAATGGCTAACATATCAATGATATCATCTATTTTGTACACATCTCCATGGATTTAAATACAGTGAAAAGAGACGAACCCTAAGGATGAAATCGGAGAGTGTCGTGTTGATTACCGACGGATCAGGAGATAAATTATATCTCAGAATCGCTAAGGAAAACGAAGATAGATTCACTAACCGATTAAGCGACGGAGACAACGAATGGCTTCGAATCCGTGAAATCTCAGAGTTTCCAGAGAAAGGAATAGAATATCACAAAGAGAAGGCTCTCAGCAAAGGCTCTCAGCAAAATTAGGTGTTTTGTAAAAACCTTTTTACCTAGTGAACGACGGCGTTTCATTAAATTGTCACCACTTGGCCGGTCAAGTTAACCGGTTTCTAAATTGATTGATTTTGGCCAATTTTTACACCAGAAATATTAATAAATTTGTAATTTTAATGGCATAATCAACCATAGTTTATAAAACATAGTTAAATTTGAGATTAATGGCACAGAGGCAAGATACCAGTAGTGTAATAACCTCGAACATGAATCATTAACCAAAGGCTAAAGAGTAAAGACTAGGAAACTTGAAGAAGAAAACACAACCACCAAGATGCATTTAGTTTAATGACCATTACAAAAAAGAAACCACAATGATAAGCAAATCCATGAAAGGAAGAGAAAGAACACAGACGAGAGAGAACCAAAAATTGGGACTAGCATTATAAGGACAGTGACAATCAGTGGCACTTGGGATATGGAGAATGGCAATCAGTGGCTATCTTTTTGGCATTTGGTAAGTCAAGGAAAGATTTGAACTTAGGGTTCTTCAAGTACTGGCATACACAGTGCTGTTGCTGCTTCACTCTGGTGCAACACAGTTCTGACGGCTTAGAGCCATTCTTCATGGCATCCTCGCATGGGCTAAGCTTCATGATATTACATGGCTCTTCTGCTGCAACTCTGTTCTCTTGTGCAACAATGAGAAACAAAAGTATTGCACAAGTGAACAACACTGGTTTTGTGCAAAAACCCTTCATCATCTGGAGTTTTAAGTGAGAAGAAGAAGATGGATTAAGAGTTGGTTTCTCTCATTCTATTTATAGAAGGTGATAGGGTTTATGTGAGTCACATTACTCAAATGAGAGTTAGTGGTTTCAGGAGATCTCGAGATGTACAATAAAAGATTATTAATATAAAAAATGCTTAGACAAATCATATAAAGACTAAACACCATTTGGGAGAAGTTATGAAACCATGTGCATCCAACAAAATCGTCAGCTTTCGGTTGTAACACCCTCGTGAAGGTATATAAATCTTGTTGAACAATTAGAAAAACTAAAGAAGTACCTTTAAAAATTATATCTAAATTCATAAGAGTAGTGTACAACATGATGTATAACCATCGAGGAAGCACAAAACATGATTTTAATTCCTAGTTATATTCAAAACTCAGAACTTACAGCCAACTTGCTCCAAAAGCTGTTCTGATCATGTTTACTATGCTGTTGCTTCCTTTCCAAAATCTTTGATAGCAGGAAGTGATGGATGTCTGTAACTAGAGACCAACAAAAAAATGCATTGTTTCAATTTGTTAACATAGATTGAGCCATGGGAGACAATCACACAGCGAATCCAAGATAAATTAGCTGAAATAGATATTTAGGTTTGAAGGAGGCAATCTATATTCTGCGTGTGGTATTGGCCACCAAGATATTTCAGACTTTGAAAGACGGATAAAAAAAGATACAATCAAAGACTCTTATCACTGACTCTTGAGTAATTCTACTAAGGAGCTGAAAAAATTGATCAGGAAGACATTAAGAAACATCTTTGGGCCTATGAAAGCAACCGGGAGATATACAACTAAGCAAGAAATCACATGATTAAAGATCAAAAGTAGTCTCTAATCAGAAGCTAGAAACATCTCCATGTCGCTAATAAACATATTCTTAAATCCTATACAAGTAGAACATACAAAAGTAATTGTTCTTGTTGCAAAAAATCATCACCAGTTAGAAAATCAATTCTTTATATCTGCAACCATAAGAAATTGAAAACTTACCTAGTTAATCACTTTCAGAGTCAGAACCAGAGGAGTGATCAGACTGCTTGCCATTAATCTTGATATCGAGATCAGACGAATCACCATCTCTCAAGTCATCACTCTCAAAATCAGAATCAGACGAATCACCATCTCTTAGATCATCATTCTCGATGTCTGAATTAGTGGCATCGACCTTATGTGCATCGTTAATTGGATACTTGCGAACCTCATCCATCACTTCATCGTCACTTTCATCATGCTTCCCAGATAACTTCCTATTCATCATTGCCTCGAATAAATCCGGTAATGCATCTTCATCCCCATCATTCAGAAAGCTTTGAATTCTCTTTTTCAGCTCTGAGAAAACAAAAATGGACAAAAGAAGGCTTATGGGGGGTTTAAAACACATTCTAATCTTTAAAGGCATATATAATATAATATCAGTGATGTTTATGAATAAGCTAGATTCCTTGGCTTTTTACACTCCAAAACCGTTTCAAACCCAATTTCCTCGAGATTCTACGTTTTTCAAGGGAACAGAAACAAAGGAACTAGGTTTCTAGAAATGGTACCTTCTTTAGAAACAACATCGTCGGTTTTCGAATTAAGCACCGAGTCTGACTCGGAAGAGAAGAAGACGAACCGGGAAGTAACTCGGTCGAGGGAAGGAACAACACGGTGGTTGGGGTTCAAATGGTGGAAATTAGCAGGTGAGTAAAAGAAGCTTCGAGCCGATAAACTGGGAAATCTCTGCAGAAATCGTCTCATGAGACTCGCCTTGACACTGAGACTTAGGGTTTATCAAAGGATTGTGAAGTTAGGAATTTGAATAAGACACGGGCCAATTTCTTGAATTCTCCTCAAAAAAACTTTTGTTTACATCTTTAAATAATAGAAAATAAAATAGATTAAAGACAATATAAAAAATGAGGTAAGAGTTGCAAAGGTAACAAAAAAAATTAAGCGGTATTCAACCGAAAAATAAGTAGGATGATACGATTTTGTGTGATGCAGAGAAAAATTAGCGGTTTAAGATAATTATAGTTAAAATAAAATTAATGGTGCAAAATAATTTTTGAATATAAATAAAAATTAGCAATGCGAGATAATATTTATCTTCCAAAATACTATTCTCTCAATTATTCTCTAAAAATCATAATAATGTTTAAAATTAGTGTAATATCTCTGTTTATATAATAATGGTAATGCATGATGAAAGTTAAAATAATTTATTTAACTATATATTAGTAAACTATACTTATCTTTTTGGTCTCTTATCTAGAAAGAATTATACAGTTAAACATGTTTTTTGTTAGATCAATATAAGGATAAGTGAACAACCAAGAAGTCATTTAAGTCACTATTTATTTTTAACTATTTTAATTACTCAAAAACAAACAAAAATTAAAATAGCTTTAAAGTTTACATTCAAAAATTAAATCATAATCCTTCAAATCTAAATCTTAAATTCTATATGGTGAACTCAAACCCAATAATTTTAATTTTAAACTCTTAAAGTTTAACTTTCATATTTGTAATATTTTTGGAAGTACAATATTTTAATGATATTTTGGAATAAATGAGAGTGTGTGGTATTTCTAAACATTAACATTATCCTGCACCACTAGTTTTCACCATTCAAACATTATTCCACACCGTTAATTATTTTTATAATCGTAGTTGTCCTGCACCGCTTAATTTGTTGTTACCATTCGGACCTCAACTATCAAGTGTGGTTTTCATAATAACATTGCACATGTTTCGAATGGAAATAACGAATTAAGAGGTGCGAAAAAATAAAATAAACAGGACAATACGATTAAGTGCGATGCGGGAATAAAAAATTAGCGATGCGGGACAACTGCGATTATCATAAAAATAAGAGTGCAAGATAATGTTTGAATGGTGAAATACTAATATATAATACATATATCATATTTACAAAGTTTTAATAAATTTTATAGTATCTAAAAAAGATAATTTTTATATATATAATATTTGCAGTTAATTAAATGAAATGTACATTTTTTTCAAAAAACAAAATTGCGTAATTACACGCACCCATGTGGGTGTGTCCAATAACATGTTTCTCTTTCTTCTTCACAAATATGATCCGCCTATAATGCATTTGTATATTTGAAGATATTTTTTGTTTTGATTATTGATGTGAAGATTTATGATGAATGGGTGACTAAAAACGTTTTCTTCAATTTCAATCAAAAACGTACCTAATGTTTTTCCTTTTTCCAATAGGAGAAAATGTAATGCGGTATTGAAGCTTTGCTCAATAAAATACGCACCGTACCTTCTGTTAAAAAAGAAACAAGAAAATGCAAAAATAAAAATATGAATGGTGACAAACTGCATCATTGAAAATATTCGATCCAATTACAGATTGCATATGGTTTCCATTCACTACCTTAAAGTTATGAATGTGACACAATTAAAAGGCGATTTTATCTAGTGGCGTGACGTTTTTTCTACTATGGCAATTGGCAATGAATGGGAGTGATGTGCGGGACGTTTTTAAAGTAATATTCCCAAAACCGCATATATCACTCTATTGACAACTTTTAATTTTGTTTTGGTGGTTTTACAACAGTGTAAAAGTAAATAAGCGTGCGGTATTCAATACAACAAATAACAAATAGAAACTCAATAACGCCTTTTACATCTCCGAGCTTGTAATAACATGTGGTTACAATGTATTGCATTACCTGTTCTTTTCTTTTGTTTTTTTTACTTATTCAGATTTATTTATAGTTATTAAGATTTTTAAGTATAAAATCACATATTTTTAAAAAAGAAAATATTTGACAAATTTTACAATAGGAGTGAAACATATCCAAATATTTAGAGTATTTTAGAATACCCAGATTCGTAAACACACTATCAAGATACAAATTAGGATTATCGGATATTTGAAATTTAGGTTTTTTTAAGAAAAATAAGCATATTCATGGTTATATAATTTAAAATATGCTCACTCTTACATATAGTTGAAGAAAATAATGCAACAGTGCACACTATATAACAATGAATGACTAATGTATAGTAAATTTATTGCAAAATTTCTTCTAAAATTTAAAAATTTCAGTAATGAAATTAATTATTCCATATATTGAAACACATTATTGTTTTTTTAAAAAATATCATTATAAACAATATCCCGCACCGCTAATTTTTATTCACCATTCAAACATTATCTCGTATCGCTAATGTTATTGTAGCCGCAGTTGTCCCGCACCGCTAATTTTATTTTCCGCACCGCACTTAAATGTATCGTCCCACTTATTTTTTTTGTCATGCCCCGCTTAATTTATGGTCACCATTCGGACCCTATATCTCGCCATTCATGAAATTTTATGTAAAAAAGAAAAAGTGGGACCCAAGAGTGGTAAGAAGTTTGTAGGATTGATTTGAGAGAAAAAATGTTTTACTTTGTGCACAAGAAAAATTTGCATGACAGTTAAAAATGTGCAAAAATGAAGCCACTTAAAGTGTGGGACCGAATTGGAGCATTTGTATAATAACGCTAATTTTCCATCTTAAGTATTTTTTCGTTTCAAAAATATTATAGAAGCAGTTTTAAAACTTCAAATTTAAATCTAAAAATCAAATAATAATCCTTCATATCTAGATTTTAAATTATATTTAATGAACTCAAATCCAATAATTTCAATTCTAAACTTGTAAAATTTAACTTTTATGTTTGTAGTTTTATTGGAAGTAAAACATTTAAATGATATTTTAGAATAATTGAAAGTGTGTTTTATTTTAAAACATAAAATTATCTCGCACCGCTAATTTTTATTCATCATTCAAACATTATTCCGCACCACTACTTTTTTATAATCGCAGTTATCCTACAGGGCTAATTTTATTATAATCGCAGTTTTCCTGCACTGCTAATTTTCTTTTTTGCACTGCACTTAATCGTACCTTCCCGCTTTTTTTTCTATCTCGTACCGTTTAATTCCTTGTTACCATTCAGAACCTACAAAATAAAAATAGTATCTAATCATCATAAGCTAGAAACATATTCTATACAAGTATAAAATACAAAAGTAATTGTTATTATTATTAATAGATACTAGGTCCTAACCCGCGATGTGCGCGGGGTTAATTAATTTTTTTGTATGTATTATTTACTATAGTTATATAAGTGTATAGTTTGATATATTAAGTGATAATATTTATATTAAATCAGTTTGTTTTTTATATTTTGTATATGATGTAATATGTGTGTTGAGTTTGATAAACTAAGTAAATGCATAATGTAGTTCGGCTATTTAAAATACATGTTATGGTTTCTCGAATAGTGTAATACGCGCATTTTGTTATCATTATGTATATGGTCATATGTTTTCATATAACTAATTTTATAATTTCCCAAATGTCACACAATATATATATATATATATATGTATTAACCCGTCGTATGACATAAATACTAAAATATATTTGTATTCAATCCATGAAAACAATGATACCAAAACACTAATTCTTACTTAAAATATTTATTTTTTTATTTCGAAAAATTAAAAATAAAATTAGTTTAAAATAAATATAAAGCTAAAACTAATAAAGAAATATAAAAATGAATAAAAGATTAAAATATACATTTAAAATTTCATAAGTCATGATTTTAGAAGTAAACCATAATCCGTCAATATATAGATTAACATGTAATGACATAAAATAATTTTAAGAAAATTGTTAACGAAATTGGTGATTTGAATTTTGAGTTATAACTTTTTTAATTAGGCAACTAATTGAATTTTTAAAATTATAATAGAAGATTTTAGAGACATAATAAATTTTGTTACGATTTATTAGAAAAATTTATATTAAAGGAAAATTTTCATAATCGGATTTGTAGATAATAAATGTTCGGTTAAAATAGTTGTTAATTGTTTAAAAAAATATCTAACTGATTCCTTATTTTCAACTTAAAATTTGTAATTTAGTTTAAATGGAAATGCATATATATATATATATATATATATCATAATTAAATCTTTCCAAATAATCAAAATCAGATATTCTATAATCGTATAGTTGGAATATGTGATATTCTAAAATTTATGAAGATAAATAAGTAATTAAACTGTGAATCTGATTTTCTTTAAATAAATGTATTTAGCAAATAGTTTTTTATTTAATTTAAATTTCTTTAAAATATTCCAATTAAAACAATTGTTAGATATTTTAATTTAAATCATATTAAATTTTAATTTAAAGTTTATTAAAGTTATAATATTTCATAATTGGATATTTTAGAAACTAATTATACGTATTACTTTAAAAATATTTTAATTTTACGATTTAGAAATTATAAAATTACATTGTAAAATCAAATGTTATAAACAAAGTATGATATATAAATTTTGGTTGGGTCTTTTTCATGATCCGAATTTAAAAATTTAAACTAAAATATTGGATCATTATCATGGCACCAAAATGGTATTCATCACTTTGAGTTTTTTAAATTCGGTTTTATTTAACTGAATATTTTTTTTACTAATTGGACAGAATAATTTTCTTACTAATATAAAAATTATTAATTTAAATTTTAAAAGCAAATGTTAAAAACAAATACAATACAAATTTTTTTTGTTGGGTCTCTTTCATACCCAAATTTAAAATTTTTAAAAATTAATATTAAAACATTGAATCACTTTCATGAAACCAAAATTATATTTATCACTTTGGTTTTTTATTTTGTTTAATTTGAAAACCATTAAAGTGAATAAGTATTTTTACTATTTATATCCTAATCAAATCAAACACTTATAAAATTAAACCAAAATGATATTAATCACATTCATTTTATAAATTAGATTTAATTTAATAATCCAATTTAACTGAATATTTTTCGTGCTTGGATCTCATTTTAATCGGTTTTCTCCACTTACTACACAAAAATCGACATAAGGTTAAACTTATTTTTAACACATATATAGGAGCTAGAAATGAAGGAGATTTCCTTGAACTTCTGATGTGGGATCGTGTATATTGTTTTAAAAATATGACTCATGGGATTTGAATAAATGATTGGACCGAAATTAGATACTTTATATTTATAGAAATACTAATCGATTATTTTAGGCTATTTATTTTAATTTAATAATTATAGTGTGTTGATACCAGGTTTAGCACCTGCCCTGAAAGCTCATTTCGACCCAAGGCCCAGCTGGACGCCGACGTGACGAAGGAGAAGGGCCCAGGAAGACAGAAGCTATGTGGGCCGACCTGACGGGCTGGGCTGTCCAGCTCGTAGCCCATTAGGTTAAATCAATGTAATTAGGGTTTTTGCCTTATGTTTTCATATAAATACTCATGTAATCACTTCTAAAGAGATATATGAAATTCTCCTAAGCTTTGACCCACATAATCTAAGACCTAAGACCTTTTGTTAAGTCTTGATTCAACAGTTGGCGCCGTCTGTGGGGACTAAGCTAGAAGGCATTCGTAACTTACTTTTGCAGGAAGAGAAGCATCAGACAATGACCACGGGATCACAGGAGAAACAGCAAGACAACGTTATCGTTGAGCTGGAAAAAGATGACAACAGCGAGAAGACAGCAGACGAGGCAGGAGCCGCAGAGCCAGCCGCAGAGCCCACTATGAAGGACATGCTGAAGCAGATGCTTGCGCAGCAAGACGAGACCGCGCGGCTACGAGCTGAATCCCAAACCCTAAAAGCACAGCTGGAAAGCATAGCCGCATCCACAGGAGGGAGAGATCTGTGCAACATCTCACGGAATCTATTCGAAACATCCTACCAAACTCTTCCCACAGGTGGAGGACGGGGACACATCGACCACATCAACTCCATCAGATTTAGAAGCTCTGCTGAGGACACCGAGATGAGCATTATCCGCGAACAACTAAAAATCATG
>OVBE01007652.1:0-18205 GCA_900406425.1 Iberis pinnata
TGAAAAAATAAAAACTAAGAACCCACATTTGGGTTCTCCCAATAATTATGCTCTTAGGGATCTGGAGTTTGTTTTTACAAGAAACCCATCAATTATTACTGTCTTTTAGCATCTTTTTCATTTGTTTAATCTATAGTACTACTAGATAATTATTTAACCAAATCGTGTGTATTAATAAACTAAATTATTATTAGCCAAATGAAAAGGCTAATATGATGCCCAAATTCAAGGAACAATCACATGCTTCGTGAGCTGTGTTCTTCCTCTCAATTTATTCATTCCATATGTCCATAAATTTCCTTTTATTTTCTGGTTAAAGAAAAAAGAAATTTAGAGTATGAGAAATTGTGACAAAAATCTTAAAATTATGTATAGTTCACTGCCATTTATTTTGATGATCCTGGTATCTAAAATCCCGAAGAACTCCGACTAGACTCAAAGCGTCTGCAGTCGCCAAAGGTATCCAGGAGGACCGCCGAAATTCATCTCATGTTAATTGACGGTGACCAGAATTCGAACCCATGTACAGAAGTCACAGCTGTGAGTCCTTTACCACCAAAGTTAGAAACCCCGGTTTCACTGACATTTTCCTTATAAATAGTAACCTATACAACCTTATGAATTAATAATTTTGGGGCTACAGTAGTTTACTAAAATTTTATAGTGATTATTAATATATAAAAAAAACAAACGATGAGTTGACCCGATTGGTTTAAGTGCAATTGTTGGTGATGTTGTATTTCTGGATTCGATTCACGGTGGAAAAGGTATGTTCTCCAAAAGAGAGTTATATAACATGGTTTGGTCATCGCCCTAGGGAGATGTACGGGTCTCAGCCCATAATTCATTGGTCAAGAAAAAACAGCGAGAAGACGCGCGAGAATTTTTTCTTTTATCAATACGAATTACGCTCTTTGGTTTGCAAAGCGTAATATAGTTTTGTTGTAATAAATTTATCTTTTCCGTGACAATAAAAAAATAGAATCGAAAAATTATTATTTTGTAGAGGTATTAAAGAATCGAGTATCGGTTTATAGAGGTTATATAAATAGTGTAAAGAAATAAACCATAACAAGAATTATATGTATATATGTTCAAGTTTACAACAAAGAAAAATAATTCAAATAATAAAAGCTTTCTTTCTCCCAAACTACAAACTAATTAAACAATTGTCTAACTAAACTTCATAGCCTAAAAGAAAACCTAATAATCTTATGTATATTTATACGAACTAATTAAATTACACGAATAATAATCACTATACATGTAATCAATACCACTCTTCAATCAACAAATTCACAATTAATATAATTAACCTTCTTTCAAATTAGTTAGTAAAGTCATCCCAAAAGATCCCCAAGTCATCAACATCATCATAAGACTTCTTGTTACCATCCATGATCCTTGCATTAGCCGTAGAATTCATCATCATTGGATATGAAGATACCTCCGGATTAGCTGATGTATTCACATCAGAGCTTAAACCGGTTTCTTGAGAAGCACTCACAAAAGAATTCTCCATTTTGATCATACCATTGTTGCCCAAATTCGTCCCATACTCCAGACAGGATCTGGAGTTAGGGACTGAGCGATAAGGGTAATTGAATGTTTGGGTATAGTGATAAGTATTGTCGATTGGTGCGGCTCTGGACTGGTGGGGGATGGATTTTTGGTCGGGTTGTTGGCTGATACCGGAGAAACTTGGGCCGGGTTGATCCAAGAAAGTTGGATATATGAGAGGAGGAGGAGATGAGAAGTCTAAGAGATGATCAATGTTGTCAATAGAATCAATTCTTGAGATTTGGTTTGGAGTAGGCATAGTACAAGTAGTAGTAGTAGTAGTAGGACCATCTTTGTTAAAAACCCTACACACCACCCATTCATCCTATAATCATTACAACAACAAATAAGGTTATAATTAATCAAAAGTACTCATAATCATTAGATGAAAATAATTCCATAAATATCATAAAGATAAGTTTTTGTCTCAAAATACCACAATACTACCCATTCTTCCAAAAGTACCATTAATATATATATTTTTCCAAAAAAATTACAAACATAAAAACTGAATTGTAAAGGTTAGAATTATAAATTTCGAGTTAGGATTCTCTAAAATATTTAAAGTATATTAAATTTGTGGTATTAACAAATTTGTGATACTTTTAAGACAATTGGTGATATTAATCAAACCTAAAATAAAAAGTGGAATTTTCAGAATATCCCATTAGATTTTATAATTTGGATTAAATCATGAAACTAGAACAACTAACATTTTCACCAAAAATATATAATATTGTATGCATAAAAACTTTAATCCTTTTTTTTTCTAACACAATATATTTACTATAATAAAGTTGGAAAATTTTGTACATACCCTTGCGGATTTAGGTAGATTGTGAAAAGAATATTTGCCATCAAGACGATATTCATGCATAACCCAATTAGTCTTTTCACCTCTAGGAGCTCTTCCTTTATAAAACACAAGTGTTTTCTTCATACCAACAAGACAACCTTTGCCTTTATAAATCTTTTTATCTTTCCCGGTTGCTTTCCAATAACCGGATTCGGTTGCCCGGTTAGTTCTCATACCGGTTGGATACTTTCTATCTCTTTGACAAAAGAAGTAAGACTCCTTCTCACCCATCTTTGCAATCTCTACACATCCACCAAACAACAAAAAGAATCAAGAATCAGAATCCTGAGAAAAAGCAGAGTCGGTCTTGAGACCAAGCAGAGTAAACACAAGTTTGCGGCCTATTTTATATTTTTAAAGATTTACTTTAAGAACCGACCCATTTTCGAAATTTTATTTTAAGAACCAATTCATGTTTTTCATTCTATCTTGCGGCCTTTAAAATCTCATGACCAGAAAAGGTATATTGACTTACTTGGTAGATCCCAAGGCTCATTCTTGTTAAGATCGGCTTGACCTATAGCAACCGATGTGAATTGGATGTTGAAGACTTTTTCTTTAAGATAGTAAATTATGATCTCAACATCAGTTGGATGAAATCTAAAACCAGGAGGTAAACTCAAATCTACAACCTCTTGATGATGATTATCTCCTTGTTGATTCACAATAGAATCTCCTTCTTCCACCATCTTTGAATATCTTTAATCAATAAACAAGAGAGAATCTTGATAGATTTCAAGAACACAAGAAGAAACTTTTCTTTGATTGAGAGATATGTTTTTAACTTATAAGGCACACGTTTTGAAGTACTTGAAGAAAATTTAAGAAAGAAAGATAGAGAAGCAAAAGGTTGGAGAATTTTTTAGGAGTTAAAGGAAAATGATGATAATAAAAAGTATGAAAAGTTTGAAGTGACTTATATAGAGAAAAAATAATAATATAAGAGCTATGGAAATTGAAAATAAAACCAAGCATTCTTCTTTTTTTTTTTTTTTGTAGGAAAGACACGTAAGCTCTAAGCAATTTCCTTTGTTGTTTAATACGTAGTTCATGGTCTAAGTCACATTTTATATCACATATTTTTAGGTCTATTAAAATATATTTTTTTTTTTGTTAAAGTTATAAAAAATTTAGACGAATAGATTATCGAGAAATTCTTTCAAATACCATAAAAAAGTTCAAATTTCAAAAATGACACACGTTCCCAAAAGTTTCAAAAATATCATACACTCTCATATGTTCCAAAAATACAAAAAACATAAAACGAAAAATTTAAAGGTTTATATTTTAAAATTTTGGGTTTGAATTTATTAAATAGAGTCTAGGATTTAGTTTTGAAGGGGGTAGAGTTTGGTTGTGAGATTTTAGGGGTTTAAATTTGAAGTTTTAAACTATTTCAAATTTTTTGGTATTTTGTAACAAAAATATTTTTGTGATATTTTTGAAATTTGTGAAATTTTAGAAAAATATGATATTTATGGAACTTTTGGGAGTATGGTTATTTTGAAATATACCTACTTTTCTGGTATTTTTGAGAATATCCAAAGATTATTTTGTGATTTTATTTGATCTTAAAATAACAATTAAAAATGTCGGCTTCCAATTGTTTTTAGTATCAATAAAAATATTTCATATATTGTTGACAACCCCAACATTAGAAAACGTTTGAAAATAATGCTAAAATGAAGTTTATGCAAACTAGGGCAATTAGCATTATAATACTTTATTATCTACATATAGTTGTACAGAATTGTTTACTTTTTTAATTCGGATTCTCGGTTATTCTAATGTTTATGTTAGATATATATTATATTATTGCTAAACAATTTTATAAATGTAAATTTATTGGGAGACTTTAGAATTTTCCACGAATTTATATTTTGATTTTATATCAGACCGACTCTAACTAAAACAAATAAAGTGGATTGCCACATCCATAGAATAATCCTACTATAAATATAAAATTTATAAAAGTGTATTTTAAAATGAAAACATATAATATCATTTCGAGTATTGAAAGATATTGTTTTTCTAGACCGATTATTCAAAGCTTCCATAGTTTGAATTTTTTCAAAATTGTATTTTCTACATTTCATATAACATCCACCAATCATTAACAACTATAGGTCATGAGAGTTTAAAGGTTACAATTTAAAATAAAAATAGACTGATTTTTAAATTAAAATGGAATGCAAATTCGTGTTTGGTATGTTTGGACTCAAAAACGGTTTTGATTATATATATACTCCCTCCATTCCAATATATAAGATGTTTTGGTTAAAAGCGTGAATATTAAAAAATTATGTTTTTTCATTTGTAATTTTTTATATATTATACAATAAAAACACTTGACCAATCAATAAAAAACTAACATTTTATCATTAGATGTAGATTATTTAATAGCTTTAAAATCTACATAGAAATACAAAAATATCTTATATTTTAGAACATAAATAATTTTCTAAAACATCATATATTTTATAACGTGGAAATATATAACATCCACCAAAAAAAATTCTCTATAACCGCATGACCTTTATTTATTTATTTATTATTATTTTTTCTGTCACAAGTCTCATAACCTATATCTATCTACCTTTTTAGGAAAATAAAAGACTTCTGAAAAGAAATTAAAGAGTCGTGGGAAAGGAAATGTTTGAAGGAAAATATACCACTCAAAAGTGTTAAGGTTGGCTCACTTTTGTGTTATGTAGACCCATATTAATATTCCTTTTCAACTTATTTAATTACTAAAAAGTTATTTTTATGTTGATCTAGATATAGTTTTATTCATAATTAAATTATTGAAAAAATTCAATTCATAATTAATCTTAATAACTTAGAATTTTATAATTATGTTACATCAATATCGACTAAAATATAAAAATAAATCGTTAACCATTCAATTACATTTGTTTTTTTGTTTTTAATTGATTTGATATTCTTTTTTCTTTTGGTTATGTACTATAAAGTTGAGTTCTGCCACCTAAGTTTTAATTCCGGTCATTGTATAAAATGAAGAAATTTCGGCGGTCCTCCTAGATACTCTCGGTGACTGCGGATACTTTGGGCCTAGTCGGAATCTTTCAGAGTTTCAGATACCAATGTCATCAAAAAATAAAAATAAAGTTGAATTTCATACAAATAAAATTCAGACATTTTATTTTTATATAAAGGAAATATACTTATTACTTTGAGTTTCAAACAGTTGCTAAACATTATATGACTTTGTATTAATTAGAAAAAATATTCAATTTAGTACATTCATTTAGCAACCGTTTGTGGTGTGTGTTCTAATCTTACAATAAAGCTAAAGGATGACAATTAAATATGTTAAAGCTAATGGATTATAAATGAAGATTTGTTGTCCTCAATACTTTTGAGAAATTTATAATTACATCAATTTAATATATATATAGCAATTATAATATAAAATTTTATATTGCTCTTGTTTAATATTTATATATAAGTTCGGCTGATGACATAAGAGTAAAGACTTTTTATTAGTTTTGAATATTGGTAGCGATGGATGTATATTAAAAAAACGTTAATAGATAATGGTAAAAAAGTATAATATTTAATTAGAGTTTTTATTATTAGTAACCATTATAGTGACACAATTCAATAGCTACAACAAATGGTATCAATCATATTCATAAAATAAACACGTAAAATAAGTGATTTTATACTGAATTATTTGCTTTTGTGTCAGCGCTCAGAAGTCTTCTACGTCAGAAAAGATTCTGTACG
This sequence comes from Iberis pinnata, assembly GCA_900406425.1. Taxonomy (NCBI): domain Eukaryota; kingdom Viridiplantae; phylum Streptophyta; class Magnoliopsida; order Brassicales; family Brassicaceae; genus Iberis; species Iberis pinnata. The sequence continues at coordinate 6,167 of OVBE01007652.1, forward strand.
TTTTTCATTACTGACTCTTTTGAGTTAATACATATGTTACAGCAGCCAGATGTATGGCCGCTTTTCGTGGTCGAACTTGCAGAAATTCAACATCTGAAGTGTCTTTACCCATCGATTGAAGTTGCACACATGAAAAAAGTTGGAATACAATAGCGGACCACCTAACAAGGAAAGCCCGATGCTAAAATCTATTATTCTCTTTCCTCGATTCCTCACCACCAATTTTGGTGTTTGCCTTGTCGTTTACCGTTTTAATTTATTTTTATCTTTGTTGTCAAAAAAAAAGAAGTGATTTTATATGCATATATAATTAATTGACTCTAAGGTTATTAATTTTCAACTAATTTGATCGCATCTATTTTGGTATGAATCTAGTCTAAAAGAGTCGTTTATTCTACTAAAAGCATATGCCTTTGTTATTTATATGTCGGTTTGAAAATGTGTATTATATAGGTGAAAATATTAAACCATCGTTTGCATATATTAAATTTTGGAAAAGACCAAATCAAAATTACTTCTATTTAATATATTTTTATTATGATGTTTGATTTCTAAATATTAAGACCGAAAACTAGAACTAGTGTCTTATAATTAATGTTTTAAATTTTTAAGTAAATTTAAGTTCCTTAAATATATATGACCCCCAAAATATTAAAAAGCTCACATAGCCAACAAATAAATTATATTTTTAATTAATAGTTAATTAATCAGTTGAACTAACCATAGTTAAAAGTTTTTTTTGTCACGAAAAGTAAAGTTTATTACATCAAAACTAAAATACGCTTTGGAGACTAATGAGGGTAATTCTTATCGACATAAAAAAATATTTGCTCGTCTTCTCACTGCTTTTGCGAGCCAATCCGCTTTTGTATTCTTGATTCTTGGTTGATGTGTCAGCCTGAAACCGAAGAATGAGCGTTGGAGAATCCGAAATGCAGTTAACTCTGAGTGAATGTTGGCCAGTCCGAGGGTTTTTGTATTAGGTTTTGTAATTCTTTTGAATCAATAACAAAAGACCAGTATGCATGTCATTGCCCAAAGAAGACTTAAAAGTTCTCTATGAAGAGCTGTCACTCCTCGTCTTGTACTAAAAAGACATAGTAAAAGGATCGATCCATCACCATTCTGCAAAATCCAGCCAAAACCACTAGTAGTAGTGTCCTGTTTTCAAGAGCCATCAACATAACATACGATCCCATCCGACATGGTGGGAGCCAATTCTGTGGTGGACAAACTACAAGTGGTGTTGTCTTGCATGCCATCAGTGTGCACAAAACACCACTCAGCTGCCTCCCTTATAACTATGTCTATTGTAGCTCGAGGATCCCATTATCTATTATTAAAGACCAAATTATTTTTTTGCTTTCTAAATATATTATAAAATCCAAGGATATACAATCATTTCATCTCTCTGACTGTCTGTGAAAAATTTGTGGAAGATAAGATAGTGTATATTCTCATAGACGTTCGTCGTGGCAAACTATATTATGTTTATTATTTCTTTTTCGCTTCTGTGTTTTCAAGATTTTTTTATGTCAAAATCCATAATATTTCTTTCATTTAAGATATTTGATATTTTCTTAATTCTTTCTTAATTCTTTGAACATGTAATATAAGGACAAATTGTATAGTTGGTTCATCGAGAATTTTAAGTTGTGATCGAATTTCTAAAATTTTTTCCTCCATTACATATATATATATCTCATAAACACTATTCTTTTTAAAATATGGTAAAAAAAACTAATTTGGGAGTCGGAAGTAAGATTCCATTAATATTAAAATATGGTTAAAAAATATTGTTTTTGTGACTTTGTTTTGTTAAAGATTTTGCATTAAATTTTCCCTGACTTTTGTACTACAACAAGAACTATTCCTTAAATAAATTAAAGAATTATTTGAGCGAAAATAATACTAGTTGCTTAAAAAAACAATAAAAATAAAAATAAAAATAAAAATGCTAGTTGATTTTGATGACAACAAAGTTGGTTGGTCTTGATGAATGGATGCTTTCTTTGAAAAGTTTCAACGATAAGACACCTAATCTCCAACTATCATAACTGTCTAATTGTCTCTATTCTCCCTATTATTTTACATTTTCAAATTTCATCAAACCAAATATTATATATATATATATATATATAATTTATGTATTTATCTTATAAACTTATTAACTACTCAAAAGATACACCGACTTAATTCATTATTTTCAAAAATAATTTAACTTTTAGTTCATTTGGCTATTCATTATAATTATTTAATATTCGCATCTAGATTTAGAATAGTTGTATCAATTGTCTTGTTTTTTTAAAAAAAATCTTAAAAGTTTTGGACATTTAGTTTATAGTTTCCCCGATGCTCAGAGCGAGCTATTGATAATACATGTTTAAGACGTAAATTATTCTTCCAAAAAAATTCGAACTAGTGATTTTAAACACTTTTTGGAACGTCTCAACCTCTAGATCAAAGTCTTTAGGTCATTTAAAAAAATATCATTTAGTATTTTTTTTCCAAAAGTATTTTTTTCTAATTTTATAATACTTGTAGCAAAAAATAGTAATAACACAAAAAACCATTAAACTATAAATTATGATATTTTGTAATAAAAAAATATAAACTCTGATTAATTTAAAAATACTTATATTTGTTTATGAAAGTGGATAACAGTATACTATTAAAACAAAATATTTAAGTGTAGTAAAATATATCAATAACCCAAACTAAAATATTTAAATTGAAGGCAAAATAAATTTTTTTATTTAAAATTAACAATCACTAATCAAAATTGAGATACTAATTAGTACTTAGTTTCTAATTATTAATTTTTTGCCAACTCCTAGATTATCTTACTTTTATTTTGTATATGGATTAGTAGATGATGTTAAACTGGATAAGAATTATCAGATAATAATAATATAATTTACTATAATATAATATCATGTGAATAAATTTATAATAAAACAGTACTTTTCTTAAATACTCCCTCCGTTTCACAATGTAAGTAGTTTTAGAGAAAAAAATTTGTTTCAAAATGATTGTTGTTTTCACTTTTCAATGCAAAATTTAATGTATTTTTGTGTTTTTTGACTCTTTATATTCTGCAGAATGATTTATTATTGGTTGGTTTGTTTTGGAATGCGGTTTTTATCTTGGAATGTTTAAAATTAAATAATTTTCTTAATAGTTGTGCCCTAACCTTAAACTACATACATTGTGAAACAGAGGGAGTATTTTTTTATTTTCATCCGAAATTTCTGTTGCAATAAACAAATTATATAAAAATTCGTATATTCCATGTGGACCCTACAATAAAAAGGGTTATAATAAAGTGTATGCGGGTGTACCTTAAGAAGGTTGACTTTTTCTTACAAATACAAAAAAGACTTTAAAGCGAAGGAACCGCAACAATGGGTGACCGTGACGTAATCTATGACATCATCTCATCTCTTATTGGGTCATGTGGGACCAGCCCAGGCCTTTTAACTGTCAATATAATCTCACAATCATCATCATCACTATAATTTAAAATCATTATTCATATACAATACTAAAACTATAGAAAGCTCTGACTTAGTCTAGTTTTTTTTTTGTTATAACTAAAAAAGTAGTTAGAAATCAAAATCTTTGATTCTTTTACTATGAATGAAATTTTTCGGATAATTTATTCATCGGATTTTTTAATAGATGTAGAGCGTATCACTATATTTGGTCGATGATTTTTTTTCTGAAGAATATCAACCCATACTGTTTTCTTATAAACTTGTTGTCTCATCAACTACATAAACTAGTCGATTTTTTAGCAAACCCCTCAAACTTATGATTTTTTTTAGATTTTTCCATAATTAGTTAACACACTAAATTGTGAGTTAAATTTATAATTACGATTAGAAATTGTGTTTGAGTTTGGATTATTTTTTCGATTTAGGGTTCTTCAGAAAGAAGATTTTGAGAGTTAAAAGAGAAATCAATCCACAAATCAATTTTAAGGAGAAATCATATCTCGTATCACAAGAACTTAAAATCAATGTTCATATACAAAAACTAGTAAAAACTGACTTAGTCTAGTTTTTTCTTTTTTTGTTATAACTAAAATAGTTAGAAGTCAAATCTTCGATTTGTCTTTCAGTGAATGGAATTGTTGAATAATGTATTCATCAGATTTTTAATAGATCTAAAGCGTGTTATTATATGTGTGGTCAAAATAAAATATTTGTAAGAAATTTGATATAGAATTAAGTTGTAGTTAATAAGCTTGCAATCAAACTTTTCAATATAGAGATATATTTAATTTTAACTGTTTGTCACAATTAAATCGGTAAGATATGATCTATAACTAATCTTAGTCTAATTTTTTTGTTATAACTAAAAAAGTAGTTAGAAATCAAAATCTTTTATTCTTTTACGATGAATGAAATTATCAAATAATTTATTCATCGAATTTTTTTAATGGATTTAAAGTGTACCATTATATTTGAATGGTCAAAAATAATAATTTAGTAAATTCACAAATAAATCCATAAAATATGATCTATATAATACAAAATTATACAACTATATTAAATCAAACTCTGATAGAAAATATTGTAGATGTCGATATTTCACTATTTGACTGAGGCTACTTTTCTAATATAGACTTATATATTTACATATATATATATATATATATATATAATCATATATGTGTATATATATATAGTGTGATGACAAAAGAGTAAGATATGTAGCATAATATTATGATGATGATGTCATTCAACCTTGCTCAAAGTCATGGTTACCACCACTTGCAAAAAGTGTGTATTTATATATACACATACAAAAAAATGTATAAAATTTAAATGTATATATAGTTTTGTATTGGAAATCTTTTAAGTTAATCCCCAAAAATATTAAATTTAAACATTAGTGCAGGCTTTGGAATCAAGTGGGTCGATTTATTATAACTATATAGTACAATATAGCTAAATATATAAAATATAGACCTCAATTATTTGTTTCATAGTTAAAAGTATATTTTGAAGTTGAAACACCAACAATTTAGGGTGTTATTATATTATTATTGGTAAGAATCTAATTTCTTGGACCCATACTTATGTATGACATAATTATGGGATCTAAAATATATATATGTATAGATGGATAATACTTAAAATTAAAGAATTTGTAATATGTATTTAAATGTATGTGAATGGTTATATTTTGATGTCTTGGTATATGTGTTTTGCTACTCAATAAATTATCTAAGCTATTATAAACAATAATTTCATATAAAATAAAGTTAGAGGAAATTTGTTAAAAAAGAGTTAGAACCATTTTTGGAATCTTATTTCTAGCTTCTATTTTTCTAGGTATTTTTATTTTGATAAATTTTACACATATAGTACTATTTTGACTATAAAGTTTTGGTTGAAAATCATTGTGAATTCCTCGCGAGATAAGAATAATATATAATATGAAAAAGACAAATATTATGTGCTCTATAATTTTTTATTGATAGATTTGTTATAAATTTGAGAATTTGAGAATTTTTTATATACGTTTCAAAACTCGATTTCACTTCATTTTTCTACATGGACTATATTAAATATTTTTATGCCACTTTTATTAAGGTTTTTTTAGCATTTATATCACAAAAAATAATAAAATTGTATTTTTTTTTTTATGACTCTGATATCCGGATGGTCACCGAATTCACTCCATGTTAATTGACAGTGACCAGGATTCGAACCCAAATGGCAGAGCTCACAGCTGTGAATTCTTTACCACCAGAGTTAAAAGTCCCGGTTAATTAAATTGTATATTACTATACAATGCAACTCAAACCATGTAAATTTTTTTTTTGAATAGACTGTCTCAACGTGAATTGAATCCGTAATTGTTTAAAATTTCTAAACTCTTAATTGATTTAAGATTATCAACTCATGTTGGTATGATATTACTCTTAATCATTCTCCTCATTGCTAAATTGTTATGATGCCACATAATTATATTGATAATAACATACAAAATAGTACATAGTCCGATAACTATATTAAAAATATTTATGTGGAAATATATTGATAGATCCACTTCTATATACCAAGTAAAGCATATGTTATGCAATAAGGGGTCATATAATTTAGTTATGTAATGGTCTTAGGGGTTATATAGTTTAATCAAATAGAGTTTTTAATAAATAAATAAAAATAGTAAACAAATCGACCAAAATCTCAAAGTTTGGACACTTGTATAATGTTGACCTATTGGAGAATATTATTATTATTAGAATCAAGAAGATAAAAAATGGTATGGCCGACTTGCGTCACTTCAAAATTCAAGATAATATTTTTAATTAGCATAAATATAATTTATTAGGGGTTTTTTAAACTAATAATTAAGCGAAATTGCGTAGCATATTCTATATTTTTTTATCAAATGTTTAGAGGAAATTCCATGGACCGTCATTAATTTCTTTGAAATAGTATCCAACATGCCGCGAAAGATAGGACAAAGTTTATGAATAATTATTTATTATTTTTCTTAGAAAGCTTTTTTATTTAAGATAATATTCCGTTGAATAATTTATTTATCGATTTTTGTAATGAATATAAAATTATTTTTTATTAGTAAAAAATATTAGTTTAATTTTGTATTTTATAATATTTGATTATTTAGCTAGATTAACAAGACCAAAATTTCTTTTTACTATTTATTGGGTTATTTTATAATCACTAAAAGATCAAAACAAAAATTTAATACAAAAATTTATGGGATGATTGTATACGTTTTCATCAAACTATATTTAATAATATAATCAATAAAACCGAAGCTTTTAGCTATGCTAATGATCCTCAGTTGAAATATACGCTACCACGAGTTTGAGTTTTTGTCACTGCAGTATTTATATAAGGACTGTAACGTCCTGGAGCCGCATGTGAAGAGCCATTTGATCATATTTGTGGCTATTCTGAGCGAACTGCTGATCTAACATGTGGACTATTACCTTATTTAATACCTAACTGCTGGTCTAACACGTGGATCCATGTCCTGTTGAAGAACCTTAAAATATCAGGGTTATCAAAATAAAATAGATAATAATATAATCAATAACAACAAAAATTTCTGTGAAAGTAACCTGTAAACTCGTAAGATTCTCTATGAAAACGAATGTTCTTAGCTGTCGTTGTGATGGATTGAACAAAATTGAGGTTTCTAATATTGTACGTGTCAAAGTTTAAGCGATGCCCCAATAATTCAGAAACAAAAGAAACACAAAGTCTTGAATCTTGATTTGTCATTATGCCTCAACATTTGTCATCTTCTCTTTCTCAAAGAGAATATCGAAATGGATTTTTTTCCCTATAAAATCTTAAGCAAGAACTATTGCAATAACTATATTATTCTGTAAATTTATTAAAAGATTCTGCTATATACTCCCTCAGTTTCACATTACTTGTCGTTTTAGAGTTTTGCACACAAATTAAGAAATCTCTATTTTCTATAAAAACACCATTAAATATTCTAAATCAACTAATAGAAAAAACTCCTGCAATCATTCTATTGGTTAAAAAAGTCAAATTCATTTAATTTCTGCATTGAAAACCTAAAACGACATATATTTTGAAACGAAAATTTTTCTCCAGTACGACAACTAATATGAAATGGAGGGAGTATTGTTTTGTGAGTAGTTATTGGAGCTAACTAAAATATAAATTATACTCCCTCTGTTTCTAAATATTAGATGTTTTAGGATTTTCACATATATTAAGAAGACACATTATTATCAATTATTAAATGCATTTTTTTCAAAATAATCAATTTCCTATAAACTTCAACCAATAGTATTCTAGAAATTTCAAATTTTGTTAATTAATGTGTGTTGAAGTTTACAATATGCAATTAAAATCACATTGAAAACTCAAAAAATCTATCTTTTTGAAACAAAAGAAAAAGCCTAGAAAATCTATTAATAAGAAACAGAGGGAGTATAAACTTTTGTGGAGTTTTTTTTTCTTCTCTAAGTCTTCTTTAGGCTATGCAAAGCCTACATCAAATGGGCCGACCATTATTTATCTTTTACACGGATTTTCAAAAATTAGTAGTTATACTTTCGACACTCATGGAATGGAAGACTTTCAGCTCCAAATTAATTAATGTGGCTAATTATCATAAATTATTCCCATAAGTGAAGTTCAAGTATTTTCCGCAACAATTAAATGGATATGCAGTTTTTCTGGCATGCGAAACAAAAAAAAAAACGTAAACAGTGTTTCACTTTCGCTGGTTTGGATCTCTCTTTGTGAATATCCATACCCTCTTCTCTTACGTTCTAGTCTGTTTATTTGGTGACAGAAAAAAGAATTTTCGTGGAGTTTTTAAAATACCTCAAAGAAAGTATATTTATAACCAAATGATAAATTGTTAAAAGTATGATGACTTAGTGGCTACTGGCTAGTGAAAAACATTTGTTAATATATATTTTCATTTGTATAAAATACAAAACAAAAAACTATATTAACCTTAATTTAGTAATTGTATAATGATTTGCATGAAACTCAACAAAACTGCCTCTTGGTTTATCTCTTTGGGTCTGGATGGGCTATTTTTATGCCCATTTATAATGAAGTCAAAACAATATATTTTCCTTCTCAAATAATCAGTCTTTTTCAAGACACCATTAATTTTATTAATTATATACGTGTCTTGTTTATTTTTTTTCAAATCATTTTATGTATGTACTCTTTAATATTCATGTCATAAAATGTAACTTTAAATTGATTAATAATAACACAGTTGTAATTTTTTTTTGTCACATTAATATCTGAGCCACAACTGGCTGGCCTAATAACACAAATCCGTAAATAGGAAAAAATGTATTCGCTACGCGAGTGGCCAGATTCGATCCTTGATTTGGTAACAAGTTAACAACAGTGACGCAACCATTAGACCATTTGATCTTTGTTATTAATGTTTATGTTGTTATTAGTTTAAAGAACCGAAAAAACCCGAAAATAACACAATTATTCATTATTTGTTTTTTGTGCAAGTAATTATCAAGATGATCTTTGCGCTAGGATAGAAACAATTATTGGTAATATCATTTCCACGTGGATTTATGAAACACCACAATTATAAAATTATAATCGAACTGCAAAAGACATTATTTTCAATATATATAAGCTGGTATTTAATAAGATTAATATCAAAATACTACTATTTTATATATTTTTTTCCTTTAACCCCCAATACTTTAGTAATTTTATAATAAAGACTCCTACTTTTCAATCATATATCAAATGGCCCCTAATTCATTATTAGGTTTCTAATTAAATATCCTTCTTAACCTTTATATTGAAGGTTAGGGCTCATCAATAATTCTTGATTTAGAAAACTATGATCCAAATGATCTATACTATTATTGTAATTACTAAATGTGTTCATCATCTTATTCGATGTCAATTCTTCCGCGAAATCGAGTCTTTCTCTTTTGTTTCCGATCAAGCTTGTTTCTGAAGTAGGTGAGTTCAATCGAGGTAACTTATGATCCAAGTAATGTTGTCCATAGATATCAGGGCTTGAGAAATTTCCGAACATGAGAGAAAGATCTGATTGATCAGTATGATTTTCCGGAGTTTCGTTTAGAAAATTTGTGAGGAAGTTCAAATCCATAGCATCTAGCAAATTTGAGAATGAACAAGAAGACTTTTGGCGTTTTAGGGTTTGATCATTTGCTAAATTTGGTAAGAGGAATGGTTCTTTGTCATTTTCTTCTTCATGTTCTTGATCACTTGTGGCTGAAACAACAACATCAGATGATGACAATGAAGCGTGTGATTTCTTGTAAATCCGGCAAAGAACCCAATCATCCAACTGCAAAAGGGTAAAGAATGTTAAAACTAAAAGTATTGGGGCAAAATAATATAACAATTAAAGTTAGTGTTGAATAAGCAATTATGAAGAAAAAAAGAAAACAAAATGAAATTTAATATTCAAATTATGCCTTTTATATAAAATAGTGAGAGTTATAAATTTTCGGTCCTAATTTTTTTCTTTATATCGATTTTAACATATTCCGATTTAAATAATATTTTTTTACTTTTCCGATTCATACATTAAATAAACTAAATAAAAAGGTATTTACTGACCTCTAAATGATAATAAAACTTTAAAATATATTTTTGTTAAATTGAATCAAATTAAGCTTTTATAACATATGCAAAAAAGTTTACCTTCAGTTATGAGTTTTCGGTTTATAATCTTTATATATATATGATTTCAGACCACTATTCTGACTTAAATAATATTTTTCGTACCGTTTTTATTTATATTTTAAATTAAACCGTACTAAAGAAAAACTAATTTTTGGCTCCAAAAGATAACCAAAATTTAAAATATATACTTTTTAATTAAATCAAAATCACTTTTTATAGAAAAAAAAAACTTACCCTCATAGAATACTCTTTAGATTTCAAATCATTGACTTGGCTACTACTACCATTACTCCTAGAACATCTCATTCTTTTAGGAGATAAAGATTCAGCAAGTCTATATTCATGCATAATCCAATTGGTTTTAACACCTTTTGGTGGTTTTCCTTTATAAAACACAAGTGCTTTTTTAACACCAATGTTTTCATGAAATCCTTCAAGATTTGGTATTGCTATTAATTTATCTGTTCCTGTTGCTTTCCAATATCCTGATGCAGCTGCTCTGTTTGGTCTTGCTCCATTTGGATATTTTCTATCTCTTGGACTGAAAAAATACCATTCTTTTTCTCCAAAAGGTGCTTTTTCTGATACATATTAAATAGCTTGTTATATTAGGATAATTAAAAATATCAAGAAAATGAAATATAACCGGTTTTGAGCTCAAACAAAAAGTATAAGATGATTTTTTTTCCATTTTTATATATCCCTTATCCAGGACCTCGAAAAAATTCCGACTAAGCCCAAAACGTCTGTAGTCGCCGAGAGTATTCAAGAGGGCTGCCGAAATTCACACTAATTTAATTGACGGTGGCCGAGATTCGAATCTTGATGGCATAACTCATAGCTGTGAGTCATTTACAACCAGAGATAGAAGCTCCGGTTTTTTATTTAAAAAAATATCTTTTTTTGTAAAAAAAAAATACAAAATTAACCCTAAACTGCAGTTAAAATATAAACAAACACATAGCCGATCCTAAGTTCAAACAGAAATACGAGAATATACCATTTTTACTAACTTCAACATTTAATTTAAAAACGGCAAAAAATCCGACTTCCATCCAAGTTATTCAAAAATAGTGGTTTTTGAAATGATCAACTCTTTGACTTTTTTTTAAACATACAAACCGACTTATTTTTCATTTTAGATTATAACCGTCTAAACTTTCAAAACCGGTCCTGCATAAACAAAAATAAATTATATTTGGTGTATTTACCTGGTAATTCCCATGGATCAGATTTATAGATATCAACATCAGCTATGATTGAATAAGGAACATGTGAAGATGAAACTTTCTTCCTTAAGTAATGGAGAATGAGTTCTTCATCTGTGGGATGAAACCGAAAACCAGGTGGTAAACTAGATCGTGGATCTTTGCTTATCATTGTTATAAATTGAAGATTTTAATTTGAAAGAAAGATTATAAATGAAGAAGAAAGAGTTTTTGGTTTGGATAAGAGCAAAAGAGATAAAAGAAGAAGTGAGCCAAATATTGAAATTTTTCGTAGAGCAGGTTGTGATGGCAATTTATGGTGTGTGGATTTTTGTCGTTTAGTATTATGTGTATAATTTTAAAAATAATATACATTTTAGAACAATGGAGAAATACAGAATATTAGTTTTTTTGTAAAAGTGGACCTAGAGAAAAATTCCAAAAATTTAATGTTAAAGTATTCGATAAAATTTATATAAGAAAATCAGTTATGATTTCTATTTTAGTTATTCGAACGTTATGGCTAAAACTAACAAATATTATCGTCATTGAACTCAAGCATGTTTTATGAACAGAAAATTGGAATTAATAATTTATATCTTACTCTAAATTTTGTTTGTTTGTGCATGTTGTCTATATATCCTTAT
>OVBE01007653.1:0-18204 GCA_900406425.1 Iberis pinnata
ATCTAAAATGGATGCAAAACAAAGCTAAAAACGAGTGAAAATACAAGTATATCAGTTCACCACCTCTAAATCTCATCACATGTCTCCGAACTAGATTTATATCTAAAGAAGAGATAGTTGAAAAAAAGAAGAGAGATAATAGTTTTTTTTAGTAATTTTTTTGTTTTGTTTTGCTAATCTAATTATTTCTTTTGAATGTTTAAATTTTGGGTGGGATACTTTGACAAAAGTGGAATCCGCAATTTTTTTATGTCAATCTCTATTGTCTAAAATCCAAATAAAATAAATATATAATTAATGTTATTTATATTATATCAATATATTAACTTTTTTATGTTATTTTGTTTTTCTAATTCATAAGCTATTTTATATTTTGTAAGGTGTGTGTTTTTTTTTTTTTACCGTTCTCTTATTTTCTTCTCTTAAGCTTTTTTATTATTGTTTTGGGTGGAATGGTTTGGTTAAAATGTAAAATGTGTTTTCCTGTTATTATTTAATGTTTTTCGTCTACAATCACAATAAAGTTAACTTTTGTGTAAATAAAAGAATTTATTGGTAATTTTTTATATGTTTAAATTTCGTACGTGATTAATTGTTTAGGTCACACACCACGATTTGGATGGAATAATTTGGCTAAAATTTAGAATCTGCAATTATTTTTTGCGTCACTCTATTTTTTTTATAGAATTTACACGAGATAAATATACTATTTATGTTATTTTCTTTTTATTTATTTTTATTATGTAGCATATTGTGACTACAAAAAAATAAATTAAATATTGATGGACATATTAACAGACTTATTTGTGTTAGTAATTACTGATAGCGGTTTGACAGAATATATCCGTTAAAAATTTCGTCAATGATTACTGATGGGACAACATCCATCAATAATTACTGGTGAATAATTTACCAATGTATATGTACGCCAATTTGGTTATATTTCCTTGTTATGTTTTTGGGTTTTGTTATTAACTATATTTTCTTCAATAATAATAATTTTTGAAATAATTGTTTGTTCATGTTTAATATCAACATAACATATTTTAGTGTTTTAATATGTCCTGATTTAGTAAATATTCTATGTATTTTATATATTTATTGTAGATGTGATAAACTAAAATATTATTTTTTGCAAAAATTAAAATTAAGGATCACAATAAATATTGAATAAATAAAATTTATTTTTAGTTGATATTTTAAAATATTATTTTTTACAGAAATAAATTTTGAAATCAAGCAATATATATATAAATTAATAAAATTTAAAATTATAATAGGTTACTATAATTCACTTATTTTATTATACTTTTATAAAATTTATATTCTCACATGAGAACCACATATAATACAATATAATATATATATATATATATATAGAGGAATTCCTTCAAATACAATAAAAAGGAGTTCAAATTTCAAAAATACCACACACTCCCAAAAGTTCCAAAAATACCACACTCTCTACTGTTTCAAAAATACCACAAACATAAAAAGTGAATTTAAAAGGTTTAGAATTTAAAATTTTGAGTTTGGGTTAACTAAATAGAGTTTAGGGTTTAGTTTTAAAGGGGTAGAGTTTGATTTTAGGTTTTATAATTTAAATTTGTGGTATTTTTGAAAAAAAAATAATATGTTTGTGATATTTTTAGAACTTTTATGAGTGTGTAGTATTTTTGAAACTTTTGGAAATATTAGTTATTTTTGAAATTTTTGAGAATGTGGTATATATATAACACAAAATGGAGCCCACCTCCTGATATTGAAATATAAAATATATGTGGAAAGTCATCAACCAATGGAGGAGATGCATGCATTTTACATTTTTTCCTGTTCAATCGCGATTGCTTTTGTCATACTAATTTATCTAAAGATCTTCTTGCATCTAAGTAGAGTATATATGGTTTTTTCTATTTTTGTATTGAGATGTAATATTGTGTGTTTTTTTTTTTTTTTTAACTTGACTTGTTCATATGGTCGAACCATATATAATCTTAAGTATAACATATTCACACATGCATAAGTTACTAGATAAGTATCATGTTGGTAGACTCGAAAGAATTGAAAACACATTCGGTATATGGTAGCCTTCTTTTTCAATCTAACTGATATTTGATCCGATAATTTTTCTGTCCATTGATAATTTGTCACAAAATCATTTTATACCATTTATCATTATAACCATTTATATGAAAAGAAAAGAAAAAAACAAATTTAATTTTTGGAATTGTTATTTAAACACAACAAAAATAAGATGACAAAGTTTAGGCCTGAGCATTTTGGGTCGGGTTACCCGACATGCCATGTACCTGACGCATATTTAAGGATAAGGGTCGGGTACGGGTAATGATAATTATCCGTTTGGATCAAGAAAAAAAATTAAACGGGTAAGAATCAAATAAGGGTCGGGTAAGAGTAATTATTTGGGTACCCGAATTACCGGTTTACATAACTAAATTTATAAAATTATTTCAAAACTTAATTATAATGATAATAACTTTCTAAATAAATATATATTTTGTGTTATAATAAATATATAATTTAATAAACGTTACAAAAATTATGTAATTGGTTATTTTTGTCATATTTTTTATTTTGTTACTATTTTATTCAATTTTCTAAACTTTTAGATATAATATTATAATCAATTATTATACTATTTTCAAATTCTAATACACAATCACATACTAGTCAAATTTATATAATATATTACGAGTTTGGGTATTAAACGGGTATTGATTTTAACTACCCGACCCTTATCCGAACCGTACCCGTCATTACCTGACCCTTAATTTTTTGAGTATGTTTTGGATATTAGTTTTCCATAACTTAACTATCCCTACCCGATCCCTACCCGCTATTACCCGATTTGTTATCAGAAATACTCAGACCTAACAAAGCTTATGAGAAAAAATCATTTTATAAACATTGTTGATCCAGAAAATATATCCAAGCTAATTAATTAATTCCTTTAGCAGAAGTGCCGTGTCGAAGGATTCAACTTCCATAGAACATATTTTGTGATATCTTCATAGACATGTTTCGTGTACTTTGTGGTTTGTTATCATATACCAACAAATAGTCGGTGGTCACGAGTATAATTTAAAATTTACAGAGTTAGTTGTGTTTGATAATAAAAATTACATTCATATATAAAAGTAAGCCTTCTATTGGTACATACCAAAAATATAAAAATCTCATACAATTTCTTTTTAAATCAAAGCAAATCTAATTACAAAACATCTATTAAATCCAAATTTAGAATAATTGAGTACAAAAATCCTAAAGATTCTTAAAAGTAATTTTAAGAGTGTCATAATCCAAACTCACCGGATCAGAACCTCTAATAGCTGGCACATGTGGTGAATCGGAACGATATTTATATATGAATCTACATACAAGTAGTATGTGGCAGATTTGTTAGCTTGGTTGGTTAAGGTTATTTCAAGTTTTTTAGAGGTGAAGTGTTAAATCCTCACCTTTGTTATTTTTTATTTTTCTTTTTTTTCTATACATTATTGAAAATCTTTGTTTTTGCTCCATACTAATTTTTCATCTAGATCCGCCCCTGTGCATGACTATCACATGTCATCGCGAAAGATGTTTTGGAAGTCGATGGAAAATTTGGTCGCCATTCTGCCATCTACCATGGAGGTTGCTGGGAAAGAAGAGGAAACTCGCCAATGAAGATAGATATAGGTTCCTATAAAAGTTAGCTTAGTGGCAACTCCTCATAGTCATCGTCCTTAGGCGAAGGACTTCAAGTTGCTTCTTATCTGGAGAAGTTTATCTAATCGACATAGACTCACGTTTTGTTATGGTGGTACACCGATTGTCATATTTTGCCGCGACGGCAAAGAGCACAAATATATGCCCCCTTCTGTGTTGCTTAAAACACGGCTAGTCTGAACTGTTGTCTTCAAGCTAGGACCTTTTACGAGTCCCCCTGGACTTCTGGAGAAGTTGATCTTCACGCACCGACAAGATGCTTCACTTTGCATGAGCGCCACCATGATTTGGAAGATAAACCTAAGGAAGATGTTGGGATAGCTATGGTTGTGGATGAAGGGCAAGATGTTCTCAGGCGTTGGAGTCACTCAAGAACCAAAGATGTGGCGCACAATGGTTGTGACTCCATCTGATGATGTGTTGGCCCTCGTTATTCAGCTCTTTCGTCGATTAGGTAAATCTACGTACATATCAAGAGTTAAGCTTGTTGACTAGGTTGATCTACGTATCCAGAATTGGACTCGTCAATGCTAATATACATATCAATAATTAAGCTCGTCGACTAGATCAATCTACATATTAAGAATTGAACTCATCGACTAGGCCAATCTGTATATCAAGAATTAGGTTTGTCGACTCGACTAGACTAATCTTTAAATTAAATATTGAGTTAATTAACTAAGTCAATTTTAATACGAAAATCTCAAAAATCAAATTGCCTAAATAACCTTTAGTACAATTCTTAATTTAACAGCTCTCGTTGTACCTAAAAGTTAAGGGTGGGCATAGTTACCCGGAATCGAAGAAGCGAACTGAATTGAACCAAAAAATTAGGTTAGGTCGGATATAACTCTTTGAAATTATCTAAATGGTTCTTCTTACCAAGATCCATGGATATCGGTTCGAAACCAAAAATATAAAGTAAGTGTTTATACTTAAGAACCATGGATATATATGTCCCTATTACCAATTTTTGGATATTTTCGATTATTTTTTGGGTATTTTAGGGGTTTTTCTGTTATTTTTAGTTTTTAGGGTATTTTTCGGTCCCAAATGTTTTGGATGTTTTTTTTCTTTTGGGTAGTTTTGGTTCTTTTGTGTATTTTTCATTTAAGATATTTTGAATATTTTTGGTTTTTTCGATTTTTTTTTTTTTGGTATTTTTGGGTTAGATATCTGAACCAAGCCGGAACCATAAAGATATTGGTTCTCAAATGGTTCTAAAATTTTAGATCCAGTCCGAACCGAAATGATCTAGAATCGAACCAAACTGATTTTTTTAATGGTTCCTATATGTATGTAAGTATATTATATTGAAGAAACCAAAAAAATCAAAACGAACGAACGGAACGAAACCGAATAACCGAACTCTTACACCGACTAAAATTCTTGAAAGACTGAGAGAGAAACAATTCTTTAACAGTCATTAAAGTTACATTGATGATAATCTTATTTGGAAAAAGAAAATCGTTTGGGAAATAATTTGTTTGGGGCAGATTAGGTTGAGATATTGGTAAACGTCCCTTTTACCTGTTCGGTATTTTCTTTGCTCTAATTTATATCTGGTGGCGCAAGGCAACTTTGGAGAAAATTGACTTATTGCCCAGTAACTTGTACAGAGACGTATTAATATTAATTATACTATTACAATAATATAATGTCCTTTATTAGCAATATATAATTAGAAAACACACGAACGATATCGAGGAAAATGGATTAATTCAAAACATGTTACGAATCCGGTGTCTTCCAGATCTTATAAATTCGACCTCGTGTGCTTTTCAATAATTGGTTGATACTCTTTTTGCATTTAATTTAACTCTCTTAAATGTTTTAGAATCTTTATTTTGTTTATTAAGATATATTGTTTTTAGGACCGGAGATGGTAGCCTAGTGGTGCAAATTCCTCCAAAATCATTTGTAGCTTGTTTTGGGTTCCATTTTCTTTTATGGGAGTCTTTAAATCACATATGTAACCATTACCCTGTGTTGAGAGGCTTGTTTCGAGTTTAGTCGTCTTCCCTTCATTATTGTATCCACTAGTCTTTATGTGAATAGTTCTTACTATGTTTTTTTGTGTGTTTGTAATTTGGCTTCTTTTATTTAGGCATATGTGAGCTTTATGTCTCATTATTATATTTGGTTTACTTTAAATTTTGAATATTATAGATTATCTTTTTATATATATTAGAAAATCGAGATCGATGGTCAAGATTTAAAAAAAAATCAAGAGAACATCTAGAATGTTGTTTACATTAATTAGAATATTCTCAATGTTTATTGTAGAGATTTGTGTATATTCTATATTATGAAATTCATTTACTATATAAACATATATAGTCTTAAGATTATGATTGTGAGAATCTATTATAGTTTTTTTATAAATATTTTTGTGTTCTCTACTCTCATCAAATTTATCATCATTCGACGTTGTTTTTCTGGTTTGTTTATGGGGCTATTCTTTTGATGTTAATTCTTTGTGACGGTGGAGTAGCCTAGTTCTATATTTGTGAGGTAGCATTGTGATTCGTTATAGAATAATGCGTTTATCTGGCTAGGCTTCAACTTCCATCTCCTATCTCCTGGCTTAGTCGGTTTTGAGTTAAGAGGTTTGTTTCAAGTTTAGTCGTCTTCCCTTCATTACTATATCCACTAGTCTTTATGGGAATAGTTCTTACTTTGTTTTTGCGTGTTTGTAAATTTGCTTCTTTTGTTTAGGCTTTTAGCTTTAAAGATTTGACATAGGGCTGGGCGAACCGAACCAAGATTTTTCAAACCGAAACGAGTCGAATTACGTTTCGATAACAGATTGGCACAAAAAATTTTAATTTTGGTAACCGAACTCATAACCGAACGGTTTATTTTTATTTTTTTCTTGAAAAAAACCAAAAATAACCAAAAAATTGAAAATAACCAAAAACCCGAACCGAAAAAACCGAAAAAATCAGAAATAACCGAAAAATAACCAAAAATTAACCGAATAAACCGATTTTCGAACCAAAATTTTAGGTTTAGTTTGGCACACAAATCCAAAAATCGAAAATAAAAAAACTGACCCTAACCGAACAGATTGAACCAAATTCTTGGCCCTAATTTGTCATCTTATCGTTTTATTTATTATAAGATAAAAAAATAGCATTGCTTTATTATCACGGAGAAGTGTTTTCTTTTTGTTAACATGTCAACTATAACATACCGGTCCAATCGCAGGAGACAATTCGTATATTATCGTAGGCGTGGAAACTCAATTCCGGATAGAATAGTGCTATATATTTCATGTAAACTTATTTATGAATGTCACTAGACTAAGATCACTATAGAGTAAGTGTTTGATATTAAGAAGTTAGTGCATTTATAGCTAAATGCCAATGACTTCGCAAAAATTTTATTAAATATTTCTTTTCAAAACAGAAGAAGTATTTAATAACGTCATAGGTGATTTAACTTATGCGCTGCAAATAAAATTTGTAATTCAATATATGACCTAATATCTAATTTGGATGCCTATCTAATTTTATCTAGAATGCTTCTAGCGCGACGAAAAGAAAAAAAATGCTTCTAGCCTTCTAGCGTAGTGGTTAATATTCGTATTTATAAGTAGAGGTGCAATTGTGCAAAGTATAGTTATTTAAGTTAGAAAACCTGATTTAATCAGATTAAATTAAAAATATTTATTTTTATTTGATTATGAAACCAAATTATTAAATTTAGTGTCATAAATATTATTTAAGTGCAGGAAATTTAATTAAATAAAAATTCAAATATAAAAATAATCAGTTAATTTTTGTTTTTGATATAACCACATTAATAAACTGAATATGATAAATTATATATATATATATAGTAAGTAAACACAAATATAATATTTTCAGGAGCATACCAAATCTAGAAGGTTTCTCTATATATTGTTTAAGAAGTACAAAACATTCAAATACTATAAATTCAAATAAAATATTATTAATGACGTAAATATTGTTATACATAACATGTTATTGCTAAAAAAATCACTAATTTACAACGTTTTAAAACTTCAAATTTAAACTCTAAATCTCCAAAAATAATCCTCTCCTTTTTTAAAAAACAACTAAACTATGTTTAGTGAACCCAAGTCTTAAAATTTAAAATTTAAATCATTAAAACTCAATTTAATGTTTGTGATATTTTTGGAAAAATACATTTTTATAGTATTTTGGAATAATTGGGAGTGTGATATTTTTAGAATATGAATTTTTTACTGTGGTATTTTATGGAATTTTTCAATATTATTTTAGTGCATGGTTTAAGTTGATAAAATCTGATTTAGTTGAGATCCAAATATACAAAAGAGTTTATCCAGTTTAATTTAATTTTTCAGTGGAACCGCTTACTAAACTCAATGTGATAGATATTACATATATTTGAACAAAGCAACAATGAATGAAAATTATAAGCACACCATTCACCTATTATGTGGATAGCTCATGGAAACTAGACACCAACACAAGTGCATGATGACACAACAGACATTCAGGGGATGCATGAAATACAGTACGGTATATCTACTCTTCAGATGGAATTGCATAGTCTTCTATGGATAATGGAATGTCTTGAGCATAAAACATGTTTTCCTCATTGTTCATTATCGACTCTATGGAACTAACATAAATGGTGTCGACACCTTCTGAATGCGAGGAAACTTGTAAAATTTTCACCTTTGAAGGATTCATTTTTGGATTTTAGATTGGTGCATCAGCCCATGATCCTCAACACAAAGACCAACTTTCTAGCAAAAGCCGCCAACAAACGAAATTCTTTCTTTATAATGTTATGTTTTTTTATCAAATTGGTTTGTAAACTCTCCCATGAGATATTTTCATAATCAATAAAAGTGTGTTTTTGATGAAGAAAGTAATAACTCTGGAATTTTTGCAGAAAATTTATATGGATCGGGTTACTACGTTTGGGATGTTACATCTATTAATTAAAAAGATCATATGAAAAAATGACAAGTGAAGGTGTGGACTCAGCAGCTGTACAATCAAGGAGCTAAATGAAAACAAGAGACTGTCTGGAAACAGAAGACTGAAGAGAATCCAGAGATATGAATGCAGCAGCTTGGATTTTGGAAGAAAGCGTATCAAATACGAATTTATTAAAGACGAAGATACTCCGAAGAAAGTCACAACAAAAGGATTTTATCAAGAAGATCTTGTGTTGATATTTTTAAGGAAGATACGCTTCTAGAAGAAAAAGAAGTTAGAAATTTTTTTTAGGGTTTTCGAGTACATAAAGAGTCTAAGAGTGTTTGGAGTCGATTAACACTTTATATCTGTATTCTTGCTAAGTCTTCCATTTTGGCTTTTACATTCAGAAGGTTGATTGGGTGAATGTTCTTTACTTTTGAGAGAATTACGAGTGTGGGTAGTTTAGTTTAGAAGTTTTTTTCATTAAACTTGTAAGTAGAAATCTAAAGAGTATTGAGATTGTGTAAAACATTTTTGAGTTGAATCTTTGTAAAAAGATTAAGCAAATAAAATTTTATAAAGAGATTTGTGTTTGTTAAACAATTTTTTGAGTTTTTTTATGGATTTATAGACATTGATGATGATTTCACTATGCCATGCAAAGAAGACGACGAAAATTGTAAAAGAATTAATGAAGTTGGTTAAATTGATTTTTTTGTACTAGTTATTTTGTCTTATACTATCATACTAGATTTTGATTTTTGTACAAAATATTTATATAAGATATAAACCTAAACATATATAAAATAATAAAAATATTTATTAAACCATTCACTCGTGGTTGACCTAGAGACCCAGTGACCCAGAAGTTCATCCAGGTTGATCTCTGAGTCAGTTTTCAAAACATCGGGAAATATACAATTCGATTCCTTGAATTTTGTTACCGGAAGTTCTTCAATCAATACAGTTTAAAAAGGGTCAGGGCGATGGAAAGTTAAGTCTCGACCTTGAAGCTCTCACAAGGAAGATAAAAGTTTACAATCTGCTGGATCTCTGAAGATACTTGATGCTTCTAGACCTTACAACTCAGATAAGAGTATTGATAGCTATGTGAAATTCCTTAGAAAAAACTAACTCTTTGGTAGTTTCATAGCATGTGGAAGATAATGAAATATTAAAAGAGACTTATGAAAGAATGGTGCAGTGGTGAAAACAGGTTCTATTGGTTTCGGTGAGTTGTGTGTGTCAAATGGTGAAAAGGATATTCTCTTTGTATAAAGAATCAAACTCAAAATTCCAAGCTCTCGATGGTGAATTTTTTTCAAATGAGTCTTCATCTGGTGGTGTTCCAAGAAAGAACAACCAGATGGTTCCTACTGAATCTGTTTGCCTATTAAAAACTTTACACCAAGAAAAATGATTAATAAACGCTTGAAACATGTGCTTTCTCAATGCAACTCTGTAAGCTTTGCTTTCGAGTTCTCTTTTTATGAAGCTTCTCCAAGGGATAAAACGCCAAATGTTTCTAACCTGCATTTTTATTTCCATTATCTGTTCTGAAGCGAGTCCATTGTCAGAATCGCAGCGAGTCTTGGTTTTTGATCATATAAGCATGCCAAGTTTGTATATCGACATTACTATTAAAAACTCACTCAATCAAATGAATGAGATTATTAACTGAAAATATATAAATTTATTCAAGTCACCTGCCAAATGTTTAACCAGTCTCCAATAGTTGCAACATCATGAGGAAGAGGTCTTCGCCAGTGGCTTTAAAGCATTTGTTCTTTATTCTATTATGTTACTCTATATAATAACATATGTATTTATTTTTGTATGAAAAGCTAAAGATGAAATCATCAACTATTAGCAATGCAGCAAGGGCAAAAGTAAGAGGGAAGAAACATGCAAACATGATGATCATTCCAATCTGCAAGGCCAGCTTCTGGGAATTTGGATAAGCAAATTGCAATCTCACATTTAGCCGAGACATTTGCAAGCTTCATCGAAATATAAATCACACAAGATAATTAAATTGACTTGAAAAGTTTATACCATAAAATACTCAAACTTCAAATAGTCAATCATCGTGGGGAAAAAGAGGAGAACAATAACACAAAATAATAACACAATGGCACTAATAGAGATTCAAGCAATTAGCCTTTAAATTTTTACACATAGTCATCTCACAGTTTAATGTAAGAATATTTATTCTTATGTGACATATGTGTCTTGAGGTTTAATTATAAAGTTCAAGTTAATATTAAAGTTATTAAGGATTCTAATATTAAAAACGACACCATGATGGATCGGTTTCAAATAAAAGTCATTAGAATTTGGGTGTACTAATAACCCTCTCCCCTATACCATGTTAAAGTCTCTCTTCATCATTCATTATACATATGTTTTATAGATACATATATTAATTGATAAGTTATGAAGGAATTGATTTAGTTTAAGTTTCTTTTGTGTGATGTAACATCACAATCAATACAATAAGTTACACAAAGACATGAAGAGTATAAATAAGTGTGGTTTTCTCCATCAAAGAACACACATTGAAAAGTAATAAAAAAGGTCTAAGGGGAGAAAACATCAATTGACTAAAAGTTTGGATCCAAAACAGCTCAAAGCAATGGATTAAGGTTAGTGTTTCTTTCTTCTTCTTTAAGAAAGAGTTCATGGTTGAATTAAAACCTAGATGATCTCGGGAATTAGATTTCATATATAGAGATCATAAAAGTACAGTTTCCATTTAAATGACGACTAAACACTAATTAGATATATTTCTTTTAATGACCAAGTTGAATCGGATACATGTGGAAAATAAAGCTAAATGATTTTTTTGTACATATTTCTGATGACCAAAAATGCTTATAAATCTTGCTCAAGTTTATGATAAAATAAAGACATAAGACTAAAAAATTTGATTTTGTAAAGAATTTTTAAAAGTACAAGTATCACCCGGAAATCTTTGCTAATATACAATTTTCACTCAAGATATCTAACGTTGTAACATAAAATATTCAAAGTATGATCAAACTAAAATCCTTTCACCAAAAGGTTTAGTACCAGATTGGTTACAGAATATTATGTTGAGCATAAAAGTTATGTCATTTTCAAGCTTAAGTAGTGAGAATTCATCCATGGTAATGGTGCATCTACTACCCCATTGCAAAACACTCTTTTTTGGTGTTGCTATAAAAAGACGATTTGTATTTGCTCGAGCACCTCTGGATGGAGCTTCTTGCCAAAAATCAAAAACATACACCTTCTATATAGGTCTTAACCATATGTAGTCGTCTGTTGAATTAAGATTTGTCTTTTTCTTTCACTCTTTACTTAATTTTGACATGATCGAGTTGTTGTCTCACTTGATCTCTATTATTTCTACCACGTTTATGACCTCTCCTACTATGATATGATCTATGGCTGCCAAAATAATCATCAGATGCTGGATTATTATATTCTCCTTGTTATGCTTCTCTAGCTTCTCTAGTTTCTCTTGTTATTCTATCAAATATAGCAGCTTCTGAGGGTATAGGAGTACATTCTGATTTAGAAGGAGAGTGTTTCACAAATTCTTCTCTAAGTTGTTGTATGAGTCTTTGTTGATAATCAAGCATCATATGTTTGAACTTTTCCATAATCTCTAGGGGAATGGTTGAATTTATCATGATTCTTATATCATATACAACAAATTCACAGTAAACAAGTACAATAATACCCAAAACAATTTTAAAACATAAAACATAAACAAAAATAAAACAGAACCAGTTTTGTGCGACAAAAGTTGAAAGGTCAAACTAGGATTCTTCACATGTCTAAACGAAATAAAAGGTTTAGAAACACTTACTTTGATTCAAAGAGTGTTCTGATACCACATCATATGATCCTGATTAGATTCCTTTAGATCTTTATCTTTGAATGAAGCTATCGCGCGGAATAACAGCTATATGTGAAGAACACATTTATGGTACTTTGGTGGTAATGGAATATGGAAGAAATATAGATGAAAAGGTGATAAAACAAACAAGAAACGATGATCTTGTTTGAGAGTCGAATGGATCTCAGAAGACTTTGTTTGTAAGAGAATCCATAATTTTGGTTGTTTGGTTCTCGAAGACTCTTATAGCATAAAATTGTGATCTTTCATTCATTTGATATATCTTACTCTTTTGCACTATTGAATCTGACACCAATTTGTTTGTTAATTAATGTAGAGAATGCAAAGAGCTTGTAGATCAATGTGCAAAACCCACTAAAAAACCACTGGTAATTGTTCTCTTTCACGCTTTCTGAATCTTCTCTTTGATATATAGACATGAAGGAAAGTACAGTAGATAATAAATGAAATAAGTAAAAAATAGCTCTCCAAATGCGAAGACCTCGGCTTCACTGCCACCCAAGCTTCCCATATGATCTGAAGATCCTCCTTAAGAATTTGTTCATAAGACAAGCTTAGCTTTCCTGGAAGATCCTCCGTCTTCCTTTGAATCTCCTCCTAGTTCTGATAAAATTATAATTGACCTTCCTTTTCTTGAAGGCGATTTTTCCTCCTATCCAGACAAAGACGGGTAATCAACTCTCTCATCCGGCTTCTTCAGTTGCCACTCCTCCTCAGGGTAACTTTGGCCAAGCTAATCAGAAGAACTGGCGGGATTTAATCTTAGGTTCCTCCTTCAGAATGTAGAAGAAGAGTACTCCGTTTATGCTTGAATCGGGTTAAATGTGTGTCAAAATCCTGGATACGGTCATACTAAGAACTTATCAAAATGGGAGGAATTCCTGGAAGGCCACTTCCATGGCTCTCTTCCCCAAAAAGGAACTTTTCATGATTTTCGATGGATTATGGAGGCGCCAAACCAGAGACATCACGATTTCTCGGTTAGGTCTGAAATATGTGTTCATTCGCATCCCCTTGCTAGAAAATCGCAAGCGTATACTAGCTCAAAGAGTTTGGCACATTGATGGATAGACAATGTTTGTCACTAATTGGGAACCCAGACTATCTCCTTCAATGCTGAAACTTACAAAAAATCCGCTTTGGTTGGAATTCAAAGGGTTACCTCCTCACTTATTCAATAAATAAGTCTTTTAGCATGTTGCATGAATCTTAGGTCACCTATTTCATCTCCATCCTTCAACAACAAACATGATTGATCTGGACATTGCCGGAGTTTTCACCATCATCAACCCTTCGATTCCATTACCAAAGGTTGTCAACGTTCAATTTGAAACTGGTGAGGTTCACATAATCAAAGTTCGCTGCCCTTGTCTTCCTCCAATATGTGATTTTCCTGTAATGAAATGCAGCCTTCAATTAAACGATGTTTGGCCGCTCTTATTACATGATCTACATGCTCCTCTAAATTTCATTCACTAGAAAATTGTCCTAGAGGAAGAAGGAATCATTGTGCCATGGATTCTCCTGAGACTGTATTTAAACGGAAATGTCTCCCACGTCGCAAAATCTCTATGGGTAAATCAACCTCTTTTTCAGGAGAGCACGATTCAGGCCAAGAAAAATCTCCTCTGCCAAGCAGTACAACCACAGTCCCCAAGGGTTCTATTACGGTTGACCTCAACCTACTCTGCCCTCCCAAGGACCCTCGGCTTAAGATGTCCAAGGGTAAGTCCACCTATAGATCCTCTGAATCTTCATCTAGATCATCAGGCTCATCTTCCTCTACCTCAAACTCTGATAAAGATCTAGTTTCTTCGGACTCCGGATCCGAACAGGAAGATAATACAGAACCTCACCCAGAATTTTTGAAGGTTATGTTTAAAAAGCATAAGAAATTTGAAAAGGCATCCTTAAGAAGAAGGCAGGGTTCTCTAAAAATCAATTAATGATAAAGTACCTTACATTGTTGGAACATGAGGGGTTTTAATAATAACATCAAGCGCAAAAGCCTGAGGAAATGACTAAGGCATCAAAGACCACTTTTTGGTAGTATTTTGGAAACGAGAGTTAGGCCTCATAAAGCCTCTCAGATTGTTAATATCACTTTTGCAGGTTGGAATTTAAAGCTAATTACGATTACTCAAACCTTGGTATGATTTAGGTTCTTTGAGACCCTTTGGTCTCTCTATTTATTCTTTCTAGATTTTCTCAAATGATCTCTTGTTTGGTGACTGTTTAGAGGCTAAAGTTCAGGGTTGTTGTATTTTTTTTTTATGGTTTCAACACCAAAGAGGCAAGGCTGACTTTATGGCAAGAGCTATAGCTGCTTGTATCGATACCTATCTTCTCAACCACACCGTGAGCTATCGTTGGTGACTTTAACCAAACTTTAAACTCGATTTATCACTCCTCGGGCAGTTCTCGGATCTCTAGGGGAATGGCAGATTTTAGATTATGTCTCTCTCACGCATAGCTTAAGGTTCTCTCTTCCATGGGTTGTTTCACACCTAGTGGAATAAACAGGAGGATAATCCCATTGGAAATAAATTGGATAGACTCCTAACTAATGAGATTTGAGTTTTGCAATACCCGTCTTCTTATGCAATTTTCGCAGAACCAAATTTTTCAGATCATGCTTCAGCGGGCATTGTTCTTTCTCGGGATTTATAGAGAAAAATCCATTCAAATTTGTACATTTTCTAATGAAATTTCTCAAAAGGCCTCTAAAGAACCTAAATTGGTTTTTCTTCTTAGACATAGAAGCTCAGACTAATGAGGCTCATAATTATCTTCTCTTGAAACAAGCTATGTTCATGGCTGATCCTTCTTCTCACTCTACTGCCGTTGAAAAATAATCTTCTAAGAGATGGTGGACTCTTTCCCAAGCTGGATAAAAATTTATTATGCAGAAATCTAGGATCCGTCGGATTGCATTGGGGATTCAAACTCGGATTTCTTCCATCGAGTTGTTGGTCCTTGAAGGTTAGTAAACACTATTCATTATCTTTCTCTTGATGATGGCAAGAAAATATCAACACATGAGGACTTGCAAATATTAGGCAGTATTGCCTATAAAAATGTGAAAATATAATTGCATGGATTCCGAAGATTAATTTAAAAAGATAATAAAGGTAAAATGTATCCAAACTGGATTTTATTGAAATTATTTTATTCATGGACATAACACCATCAAAAAATCATAAAGGATTGGACAATCTGGTAAATTTCAAAATACCTACGAAATTAATACCATATTATTAGCAGATTAGCCATTTTTAATAAAAAAAAGATATCACATATATAAAAAAAATAAGAAGAGAAATGGGATGTGTAATAGATAAAGATAGACCAAAAATTATATATTTTTCCCCAAACCAACATATTTAACTACATAGACTAAATAAAAATTATCACTTCACCATAATGTCGTCGATTTCAATTTAAAAACGAAAAAAAATCTACAAAAATGGAAAACAAAACTTATGATCCTTTTCAAAATTAAAAGCACTACATATTTTTCAAAACAATCTACCAAACTAACGGAGAGAATTAGACCTTAGTATCGGATTAAAACAACCTTCTTCTTTTTTTGATGTAACTAATTAAAAAAGACATGTGGACACAGACTTGATATTAAGTTGTGATACTTTTCGCACCTATTGGGATTCCATGATTCTTCATCTTCTTACGATGGACTATCAGAAAACCCTAAGCGATCATGAGGTGGAAGAGCAGCTGGAACATTACAGATAGTATCTTGTGAAATTATGACCCAACCTACCGGACAAGGGTTCCAAAAATCCGACTCAAAATCACGTCCCTTGAAGCGGAGAAGCAACAAAGGGATGTTGATGGAAGTTCAAAGCTTAATGATTTGAAAAACTTAGGTATCTTTAATTTAATTATCATCAAAACACACTTTGCTTCTAATTATTTAAGTTCGGTGATGTTAATTTGATTCTAAATGCGTCAAAAATTGACTACGAGTTGCATGACAAAAAAAAAAAGATTGCAAATGAAACTGTGACTAAAATGGGTTGGAAGAGGACAATGAAAGCTTCAACTTTTAACAAATTGCATGTATGGATCTTCTCTTTAATAAGTGCTTTTAGATGGTTAACTTTATAATATGTCTATTGCATATAATAGGTCACTTCTAAAAGATAAAAAAGGAATCAGAAATCCAAGGAATCTTCTACTTACGCTATGCTTATCAACTCCAATCCTAGGTCTCCTTTCATTTTTCCAGTTGCTGATTATTACAAAGATAGTGAGTTATGTTGTATTTTTTAATATCTTTTAGGGATTGGTCTTGCAAAGGATCTCCATCACATAGTTCAAGTTGTCATAAGGTATTATTTTCTTTTGCAATTTTTGAACCAGCAAAAATCATAGATTCTTTTCTAACTGTATAAATGAGACGAGACTGTGTTTAATGTGGGTGAAAAAGTTGAGCAAGTGGCTCAAGGATAAAATATGAGTTTCTTCTGCTTAGTCTCATTACCTTCAACGTGCTGGGCTGGTTTATTTGTTTCGGTTTGTACCTTTTGGGTAGCATATGTTTAAGGTAATGAGACTAAGCAGAAAAAGCTCATATTTTAGCCTTGAGTCACTTGCTCCACTTTTTCACCCATATTAAACATAGTCTCTTCTGATTTCTACAGTTAGGAAATAATCAATGGTTTTTGCTGGTTCAAAAATTGTAAAAGAAAATATTACCTTACGGCAACTTGAATAATGTGATGGAGATCTTTTGCAAGACCAATCCTTAAAAGGGATTTAAAAAATACAATATAAATCATCGTCTTTGCAATAATCAGTAACTAGAAAAAGTAAAAGGGACCTATGATTGGAATCGACAAGCATAGCGTAAGTAGAAGATTCCTTGGACTTTTTAATTTCTTTTTTATCTTTTATAAATGACCAATTATATGTCAATAGACAATTACAAGTTGACCATCTAAAAACACTTATCAAAGAGAAGCTCCATACATGCGATTTGTTAACAATTAAAGCTTTCCTTGTCCTCTTCCAACCCATTTTAGTCACAGTTTTATTGGCAATCTACTTTTTTTGTCATGCAACTCGTAGTCAACTTTTGAGACATTTAGAATTAAATTAACATCGTCGAACTTAAATAATTAGAATCAAAGTGCGTTTTGATGAGAATTAAATTAAAGATACCTAAGCTTTTCAAATGATTAAGCTTTGAACTTCCATCAACATCCCTTTGTTGCTACTTCGCTTCAAAGGATGTGATTTTGTGACCCTTGTCCGGTAGGTTGGGCCGTAATTTCACAAGGTACTCTGTCTAATGTTCCAGCTGCTCTTCCACCTCATGATCGCTTAGGATTTTTTGATAGTCCATTGTAAAAAGATGAAAAAACGATATGAAAAACAAACTAAATCTGAAACTATTTTCATTTAATGAATATAAATATTAAATAGAAGAAAATAATTGAAAATAACTCAATTAATTAATGATTATTGAATGTTGATAATCGACAATGACACGATCTATTTTTACCCAACTATTAGATAAAGATCTCATTAGTAAGTGAATCTTTAATATATATATATATATATATATATATATATATATATATATATATATTTTTTTTATAT
>OVBE01007654.1:0-18203 GCA_900406425.1 Iberis pinnata
TAATTCTCGGGAAGATGGAAGGTATAATCAAATATTTGATATATATATATATATATATAGTTTTTATATCAGATCATAATATTTTAATTTAGTTGTTTAGTACTATATTAATGTATTTTTTATAACGATTTACAGGTGAGAAAAAGATATATTTGAGTGCTGATAGTATTGATCCAATCGATGTGAAAGCAAATGAGAACTTGGTATTTACGCCAGATTTTTCAAATAGCATTACATTACCAGGTTTGCCGCGGCATATGCTTCGCTTGAAAGTAGGTACTCTGGTCATGTTATTACGGAATATTGATCCTAAAGGAGGCTTATGTAATGGTACTAGGCTACAAATTACTCAGATGGCAGATCATGTTTTAGAAGCTATGGTTATCACTGGAGATAATATTGGGCATCGCGTTTTGATTCCTAAAGTTAGTATTACACCAACTGATCTAAAATTGCCATTTAAGATGTGTCGCAGACAATTTCCCTTGACTGTTGCGTTCGCAATGACTATTAACAAGAGTCAAGGGAAATCCTTAAAATAGGTTGGTATTTTTTTACCTAGACCTGTCTTCTCTCATGGGAAGTTATATGTTGCCTTATCTAGGGTAACATCAAAGAAAGGTTTGAAGATTACAAGGATGGAAAACCACAAACTAAGACAACCAATGTAGTTTACAAATAAATATTTCATAATTGGGAAGTGTGATTACTAGATATATGTGAACGAGAAAGGTAATTTAAATCACCTTCTATGGTTTCGTGAATTTATTTACATATTATATGAATTGTATATTATTATTATCTAACGATTTATCACTTTTTTTAAACAGGTTAATACGATAACTTATTGGAATAAGTGATTGGAAGATTTATTGGAGTTCATTTTATTCAATTCTATATTTAAAATTTTTGAAACCTATATGAACATTTTAAAAAGACGATTTTACACAATATTTGATTAGCTAATGAACGTGTTTATTAGGTAAGTTTCATTCAATATAAATCCGTTATGAATTTTCATCAGTATACTAAAAAAATTTAAAGTTCAAACATATATTTCACATTGCTTTATATAGTTATGAAATAAATATTAATTAAACGTAATAAATCTCACACAATCCATGGATTATTTAGATATAAACAAATGATAAACGATTTTTAATAAACCACATACATTTAACTAATACATATTTGTACTAGAAAAATAACATACAATATTATACAAAAGTAAATTTATACCTATATCATTTAATTCAAATTTTTATCAATCAATTTTACAAATTTTTTTATAAGCAAAAAGATTTAAATTTTGTTATAGTAAAAATTCTTTAAAAACTTGATAAATTATTAGTTTGATTTAAAATAATATAGATATTTTTGAATTAAATGATGTCTTTCTTGGAACTATAAATTTAGAGTTATGACACATATTGAATTGTCATAACTTTTACATTATTACTTTGAACCTTGCACATTTACTAATTTTTGAAATTCAAATTAGTATTGTTTCATTTGTTTTTCCTATAAACAAGTGTGTGTTACATTCATAAGGTATTCATTTATTAAAGAGTTATTTTGAGAGAAATTGTAACTACTTCTATTAAAAAAATCATGACTTCTTTTTCCTCAACCGGAATTTCTTGTGTTTCAAGGAAATCTCCATCTCCGGTATCAACACAGAATGAGAGAATAACTCTCACGGTTATGGATCAAGAGGTTTGATTTTAAACTACTTATACCTAATATTCACTTAATGTATGTCATTCTTTTAGAGTTATTCTTATTTTTCTCATACACAAATTGTTTTTACTATTTGTTAAACAGGGAAACGAAGTGAAATTCCGTTTAGGAGTAAATACTTCTTTTCATAAACTAATGACAACTTACTGTGAAAAGAAAAACATAGACTACAACACTCTCCGTTTTCTTTACAATGGGAAGCGCATAACACGTTCAGAAACTCCTCAAACGGTTTCTACCTATCTTATATATATATATATATATATATATCATTTTAATATGTAGATGGATGAATTAAAATGTTATTAATTGTATTTTGTTGTT
The DNA here is from genome assembly GCA_900406425.1 of Iberis pinnata. Lineage (NCBI taxonomy): Eukaryota > Viridiplantae > Streptophyta > Magnoliopsida > Brassicales > Brassicaceae > Iberis > Iberis pinnata. The sequence goes on from OVBE01007654.1 coordinate 2,065, forward strand.
GTTTCAGCTAATGATGGAAGAAGGAGATGAAATATATGTGGTTATGGAAAAAATTTGTGGTGGCCTTTATGCATTTTGAGTGATCGAAATGCCTTTATCGTTTACCTATCTTGATGTTTTCTTGTATTTCTTTATGTTTTTATAAGGTTCTGGTAACAGTTGTTTGAGTTCATGTTAAGGTGATGTTATGTAATTTGTTTTCAAATTGTGTTAAGTATAAAGAGTTCTTTTTATGCGTTGAAATAACTTATATCTAAAATGAACTAATTGGATAAATATGGCAAACGAAATGAAAAACGTATATTATAATCAAATTAATAATCTAAACATATCTATTATAAATCAATACAAAACTTATTTAAAACAAATTATGATAATGGATTAGTTAAGATATTTAAAATTTCAAATTATATTATTATATGTGGCTAATTTAAATTTGTGATGATTATTTAGTTTGTTAAAACTTTGTTCACAATATATGAATGAGTTAAGATTATGATAGATAATGACACCATTATTTATCAGCATTAACAAGTATCCGAAAATTGTATTACCATAGAAAAACATATATATTACATTACAAAAGATAAACACCATCTTAATTATATTTTAATCCATGAAATCAATATCAAAGTCCTCTTTAAAATTGATTTCAGGCACAAAAGAGTTATAAAAAATACCATTGTTTGCATGTAACTTTTGACGTTGGAGTTTGTCAATTTCTACGTCAAGACTGAAGTTGGGTTCGTTTTTCACTCTTTTTAAAATATCTAATGCGGCATTTATCTTACATGCGTTAAGTTTAGCTTGCTTAAGTTTTTCTTTGCATTTTGATTGGTATTTCATGGTTAGCATGGCCCCTTGGAATTTTATTTGGGTTGTCAACTTGTCTACTCTTATTGCTATATTATCTAGATCTTCACTTGGTGGATTTGGTGAACTTGGTGCATTAGTTGTAATTGTTTCACTTGGTTCACACAGATTCATTTTGAATAATCTTTATGAGGAAAAGAAGACGGATGTTTTATGTTTTTAAGTTTTTCTTTGTGGCAAGTTGTGATGGTTTAGGTTATGATATAAGAAGGGTATTTATAATGTTAGATTTTCATTGAATGATTGTTGTTATTTGTCAAATCAATTTAATTATGATATTGGTTGGATAAATATTAATTTATATAATTAATAGTATAGATTTGTTTTGTTGTTATATGTCAAATCTATTATTTATGATGGATGCATTAATTAGTTTTAAATTTATTTATATATTTTGTTCGAATATATAGTTTAGAAATAATTTATTATTACTTATTAATTAATTAAAATATGAAATTGTTTTGATAAATTTTAATATATATTTAATAAATAGTAAGATATTTGGTTTGTTGTTATATGAAAATAAAGTATTTGTGATGGATGCATTCATTGTTTTATACTTAGTTTTATATATATTGTTCAAATATTTAGTATTATGAAAATTTTCTTAGTTATTAATGCTATTTTGCATATTAATTATTCTAAAGTATACAAACATATCAAATTACAAATGAAAATTTTTAATGTTCTTTTTCAAATAACTATAAAAACAATAAAAATGTAATTTATATTATCTTATATTTTATAGTCAGTTTAATTAGCTTAATTTTTTTTTATAAGTTGTTAGAAGTTAGTGTTTCTCAACTTTTTTTATTTACAAAAATATATATGAAGTAGTATCTAACATTTTCTAATTATTTCGGTAGTATAGGTATGGTTTAACTGCATAGATACGCGATATGTCCATACACTATGAAAAAGTCAATCAGAAAAAGTCAGTTGTTTTTAATAACTTTGGTTGAAAATGTATAAATTCTAAATTGGGCTTAAATTACGTTTTCACTTTCTATATTAATAAAAGATAATGATGTGGTCTTAGTCAATTATGAATCGATACTCTATGGCCCAAAGCCCAACACAAACAAAAAACCTTAGGAAAACAAAGTACTTGGGCTGTTTTCGTTATCCTTTATTAAAAATTATTGAAAGTTTTTACAAAATAAAAATCATCTAATTAAAACTGACATTTTATTAATAGTTTCATTTTTCATTTAAATATTAACATTAAGATTCATAATATCGCATGTTAATTCAAAATATTAACATTATAATTTATATAATATATTGTTTAAATTATTTAATCTGTTTCTGCATTTGAAATCTTTATTTTTAGTAGATTATATTTTCGTATAATATTACATTATTTATTTTTATTCATTTATAAATTAAATAGTTTAAAATATAATTAAAAAGATATAATACAACTATAAAAAATAGATATTTAATAGTGTGAATAAGTTTTGTGTTGTTGAATTATATTATATGTTATAAGTTGGATTGTCATTCAATAATTAATTTTAAAAATATTTGAACGAATATTTGTAAATATTAATTAATACCTGAATTATTTTAGGAAGTATGACTTCTTGAACATCCGTCTGGAAAAGAAAAAAAAAATGCTTCATACAATTTTTAAAAACTCATAACTTTGAATAAATAGATATGCAGAAAAAATAAAAAAATAATTTTACTTCTAAAAAATTACTTATAAGTGTAGATCGATATATAAAATCTATCAATGAAGATAAATTATAACTTAAACTTATTCATACCTTAATGTTTGTTGCTTATTTGTTGGTTAAAATCATCATTTAAAAGTATACATCACATGCAAAAAAAGATAAAATTAACAATCATTAAGTTAGATTTACAGATTTGATTTCAAAATAATATTGAAGTTTAGATCTTACCTTAATTCGGAGTCTAAGCGTTTTTTTTTCTTCAAAATGGTAGATCCAACACCGATCATAGAGAGTTACATCACATAAAAAATTAGCATAAACAAAAACATCAGATTTTTGTCGAATCGGTATGGACAATCGAAAAAATCTTTTAGAGTATACCTTACCTTTATCTTATTTGTTAGATCTCAGGAGATGAAGATTTGTTTCACGGATTAAAATGAAGAAACAATGAAAAGTTTCTAATCGCATAGATGCGTTTACAAAACTAGAGATAAATGAAAGATTTTTTATTTCTAAAACTTTGTGTCGGCTTACTACAAACAAATAGAAATATCTACAATAGATGTCGATTAGGTTTTCACACAATTTGGATTTCGTATGGGCTATTATGTTAGGGTTGAAGTTGGGTTTCGTTTGATTGAAATTTATTAAATATAATTATTTTGGGCCAACATTTAAATTTGGATTGTCGATTATGTTTGGGGTTTATTGGGTTTCGTAGGTTTTGGACCAACATTGAGCTTCATATTATCCATTAGTTTTGGTTTATTGGATTAGGTTTTGGGCCAAAATTTATACTTATTATAACATATTTAATAAAATGAAATTAAGGTAAATATATAAACTATATATATATATACAACTATAGTTTAAAACAAAAAAATAGTAAAATATACTATATATTATTAGTTATTATATATACATCATTGATCAAAAATAAAATTTAAATCTCAATAAAAATTTGTAATAATTTTATATAAATTATAAACAAATTTTAATCTCATAAAAATATGTATCTAAATAAAAAATTATAAATTAACCCACACTATATATATTTGATCAAAAATTAAATTTAGATATCAATAAAAATTTATAATAAATTTAAATAAAATTTGATCATAAACAAAATTTAATCTCACAAAAATATATATCTAATTGAAAAAAATATAAATTACCTCGCGAGTGGTATCAACTAGTGTATAGAAATAAAAATGAAAACGCAATAGTGAGACCCTAAAGAAGAAAATTAGGCATTTGTAATGGCGGGGACGCGCTAAGAAGCGCGTGAAGATTGGCAATGGCTCTTAGGAAGAATCAAAGGTCAGACTTTAATAAAATGAAATGTGGCGTGGGCAAATGTGAATCTCACACTTCCTTAAGATTCTTATTCCTAACTCTCTTTTTTCTTTCACAACTCTCCCAAAGAATATTCCTTCACCAAATTAACTTATTCTCCAATTCAACCTTTTTATTAATTTATTCTAACAGCACCAAAATATCTCAACAAATAATGTAATTAAGTGGTAGATTAACCATATGAAATCTTGACTAGTTGAACATTACCAAATATTAATCAAGCAGGTTGCTTTTGGGGAAATCTGTTTGTAAAATTAACTGAGGGAAAAGAGACTTACTTAGAGTGTAAATTTTGTAATTACTATTCTTTCTATTTAAAATTGATAAATCATCTGTCAATTCCTGATTAAGTAGGGTTTTTTAAAAATTATTATATCATATTTGATTTTCTTATTTGGATAAAAAAAGTGTTTTAGGTTAAATTGGAAAATTGTTAATGTGGAATAATTAAGTAATGGTGTAGCAATTTGTAGGAAAATAGTAATGAGAAAAGGTTTAGGTAAAGGTAAATGTGATGGGGGAGACACATATTAATGAGTCTTTGTTCTTATCTAAAGTGAGTGAATAGAGGCAGAATCTGATCCCTCGAATATTCCCCCATTTCGTTTAGGTACGCGACGTCCCGAGCTTGAAAATATATTCCATTAAGATCCAGTATTCTCTCTCCAATTTCAATTTCAATAATGATGGTTGCCCAGAAAAAGAAAATGCAGAAGAGATGTCATGAGTACATTGAAGCTCTTGAAGAAGAACAAAAGAAAATCCAAGTCTTTCAACGCGAGCTTCCTTTATGTTTAGAGCTTGTTACTCAAGGTAAATTAACTTTACCGATTCTTTGCTCTCAATCACATTCTGATTTTTGATTTGTGTAGCGATCGAGGCTTGTAGGAAGGAGTTATCTGGTACGTCGACAGGTCAATCTGAATGTTCAGAACAGACAACTAGCGTTTGCGATGGCCCTGTTTTTGAAGAGTTTATTCCGATTAAGAAGAGTGATGAGGAGATTGATAATAAAAAATCAGATTGGCTTAGATCTGTACATTTATGGAATGATCCATCCGATTCAGTACCTGTACCTAAGAAGGCTAAAGTGATTGAGGTGAAACCAAATAATGGCAATGGCAACGGCGGTGCGTTTCAAAAAGAGAACAAACCTGTTAGTTCCGAGACTCCGTTACAGGAGTCCCAAACGCAAAGAAAGCAAAGAAGATGCTGGTCGCCGGAGTTACACCGGAGGTTCCTGAACGCTCTTCAACAGCTCGGAGGATCGCATGGTATTGATTGGCTTATTAGTAGTTAGTTACATTTGATAAACAAATGACTTTTAAATTTGTTTGTGCAGTTGCTACACCGAAGCAGATTAGAGATCATATGAAAGTCGATGGATTAACAAACGACGAAGTTAAAAGCCATTTACAGGTTCATATATTCCTTTCATTTACACAGTTATATCTTTTCTTAAGATTTGTGTAATTTGCAGAAATACAGACTTCACACAAGAAGGCCTGCCACGTCGGTGACGACGGCGCAGAGTAACGGAAACTCGCAACAACCGCAATTCGTGGTGGTCGGAGGGGTATGGGTGACGTCGCCTCAAGAATTTCCACCACCGTCTGATGTAGCTAACAACGGTGGTAGTGTATATGCTTCGGTGGCGTCACCACCGTCTCCGAAGCGTTCGGTGGAGAAAAGTAGCGGCCGTTGCAACTCGCCGGCGGCGTCTTCCTCTATAAACACAACCACAATATCTTCTTCGTCTCCGGTGTCATAATAGTCGTTTTCTGATTTTATTTTGAAAACGAGTGAGTGTAACATGTAAGTTGAGTTTGTAAACCAGAATGTTCTTTCATAGGAAATTTTTAATAAACTAGAGAATGCTATATATATATATATAGTAGGTTATACAATAGGTAATTTTTTTTTCTTTGTATATTTGGTGTTTGTTTTCTATCTGGTACAATAGTGTTCAAATGATATTTGTCACAGATATTATCCTAATTAGAAGTGGTGTGATTATTGGCTTACTTATACTCCATAAAATCTTGCAAGATGTATAGGAAAGGTATGTGTATATATGTAACGTTTTCTCTCAAATTGGATTGTGTAGATCTCAAAAACTAAATTTACAAAAAGGATATGCAAATCGGTGGTGTTCTAAAGTATTGTTAAGATGTTGCTCTGTGGTGCAGACATGAGCTGTTTCTAAGATTTTCGGACGTGATCTCATCGCATATAAACCAATAGTTTGATTCTATGTGTTTTTACGTTTGTAAAAAACTTGATTCGAAATGATATAAAGTACTGATGTACAGTCACAAATAAGCTTTATACTAGAAGTGTGTGAATCCTAAAAATGACACTAGAAGCTCTTTCATCCAAAATAGGTCTTGAGTGGCAAGTGACATGAAACAATATTCAACCTTAGACGAAAAACAAGAAACACAAGTGATATGATCGTGACCAGCTCTGAAAAGAATGAACTGGAACTTGAGCCGGAACCTTAACCAAAATGAAGGATCAAAGCAAAGGAGCTAGCCAAGAAGATTCATGCCATGATTCATGCAGACCCCGAAGCAGCCATGGACGTGTTCAACATCTTAAAAGCCAACAAAAATGAAAAACTAGGTAACTATGAATGAGTAGCTAACTGATGTGGTTTTTGTACTCTTTTCCTTGGAGGGGATTTTGGTAGGAAGGAGGTTCTCCATTAAGGTTTTTAATGAGGCAAACCGCATCACTACGCCTAAGCTATTCATAAGTAGTTGCCTTGGCCAAGTGTCTTAGACACTTATGCAAAATAAACGCTTTATTGTTTTGCTTGTATTTTTATACTGATACAAGTAACACAAAGACTAAAAATACAAGCAAAACAAAAAGGCGTTTATTTTGCATAAGTATCTAAGAAATTTGGCCAATGCAACCACTTATAAATAGTTTAGGCATAGTGATGCGGTTTGCCTCATTAAAAACCTTAATGGAGAACCTCCTTTCAACCAAAATATCTGATATGTTGTGGTTTTAACGGATTTTAGCTCTTGTTTCATATTCACTTGCATTTAGACATATATAGGTTGCATTTGCATGTAATTTCATGTTTTAGGTGTTAAAGGTGAGTGAAATCAAAAGAGAGATCAATTGGATGCAAAAGAGCCAAAAAGGGGACTTAATAGGGATTAAACCAACACGCCTTAAAGATCAAGAGATTTGGGGATTTTATAATGGGAATTTCATCATGGAATCTTGAAGAATATTGTAGCCATGCATTCAAGCTTTCCAACAAGCCAATAATCACTTTAAACGCTCCAGGGAATTTCAAGATATGAGCTGGCAAAGTTATGATCCGCTAGATCCGAAGCTCCAAACTATCCGCTCCAAAGATGCATCTTTTACACCACCTTCCACTGCGATTTAGGAAAAGACATTTTTCATCAAAGTTATATCTTTTTGAGTCAGCTTTCCAAAGAGCTATTGAACGCCATCATATTTTCAAAGGTGAGTGAGTTATGGACCCCAAACTGAAGGTGTGTCTAAGAGCATTCAGAACAGAAGCACATAAGAGTGTAGCGGTTTTCCATACTGGTTGAGGCAAACCGGTACCGGGTCAAAGAAGAAAAAGTTAACATTTCTCATTTCTCTAAGTTTTTATCCAATTTCAATTGGGTTAGCCCATGTGTTTTGAGTTAACCCAATACCATTATTAAGAGACTATATAAGCTATTTAGACCTAATTAGGTCTCATCTTCTTTTCTTTTAGAGAACACTCATTATACTTTTGGTCTTAGTTTCGTCTCTTGTGTAAACTTGATTCTTGCTTTAATCTAATTTCTTCTTTGTTTCTTGTTCATTTTCTTGTTCAATCTTGTTAAGATCATGATGAAACACACTCTTTTCATGAAGTTTTATGTTTGTATCATGCTTAGTAAGTAGTTCCCATTAGGCAAATGGGTTAGGTAGATTAGGGTGATTGGGTGTTGGAATATGATGCGGTGTCTTCCGCTTAACCACACCCGTATGAAATCTATGCCCATTACTGATGAATCCTCTATGTGCTAAAGCAACATTTCTTATCTCCTTAGAATAACTTTGTGTTGAGTTTGAATAAATCCGAAGCAGAGAAAACAGCAGACTTAGATAAACCAAGAAGCAACCAGTGACACATTTCAATAATTGGCAATGAAGATTCTAACTCAGAACAACAAATATCTGTATTTGTCACAAAAAAAAATCTGGCATGAAGCAATTTCAAATTCAAAACAAATTTTATAACTAATGAACATAAACTTTAGTTAAGATGTAACCTTCGTTTTAACCCATTGTGAAAAATGCTCAGTATGATTCTTCCACAACAATGTTTCATTTCTAGCACATCTATCATTAGTAGCTTGTAATTCTTCCAAATGCATCCTGATTTGTCAATAAAAATAATGTGCTTTATAATTTGTAATTGACATCCTTATTAATAGAATGGATAACCTCTTACTGCACGTAAGGATCCATAGAAGCCATGTTCATCAGCACATAGCGATGTGTAATGTCTCTATCTTTGTCCAGAAAGGGTGACATGTACACCCTTTTTGGCTCTGTTTACTATGATTTTGAACTGCATTTGTTCTGTATTAGATTTACCAAATCTACCCAATCCTATAACTATTTCACAATATATTCCATATACAATTTACCAAATCTAACATAAACACTAATCACTAGGAAAAGATCATGAACAATAAGAAAATACCGATTTCAGTAATGTAGACATGTAACCATGATTTAAACCATGAGAACTCTGAGTACTTGATACATCTGGACTCGGTGATAGGCTCGACACGCCTTATGGTGGTGAAATCAGAGAACACAATCTGCACAAACATGCAAGTGTTCCAGAAGAACGAACTCGATAGCCTCACCATAAACTTCTATAGCTCGACGCTATCGCCTTCCTGCATGAGAGAGATGTCCAGATTGACGGTTGGTAGAAGGGTGCACTGGACGTGGTTTCCACTGTGGTCAGCAAGTACGAACTCCCTCACGATCTTGTAAGGGTATACAACCTGAAATCTTCAAATTACCTTCATCCTGAAGGTGTCCTCGCACGTACAAGTGGTGAGATCTCTAACTTTAAGAATAATCATTGTTGATGAAGATGAAGGATGAGAGATGAGAGCTGAGAGATCAAAAGCTTAAAGTTCTTTCTGAATGAATTTATTTGATTTTATTTGATTTTGTTTGATTTTGTAGAGAGAGGGAAATAAAAGCGACCTGACTATTAAATGAATTTATTTGATTCCCTTTAATTAAATTAAAAAGAAACGAGAGAGAAAAAACGACGCGACTCTTAAATGAATTTATTTCATTTCTCTTAGGTGTAATCATGTTTTCTTAACATCGTTCTCCTAGGTAATGATTACACGCACTGCAAGTTACAGCTAGGTTTCATACAGAAATTGTTATATTTTATTAAATTTTCATTATAGCTCTTATCTTCTCAATTTTTTCTTCATTAATTGCTCTGATATTTGTCACTTATAGTATAGATTTGGTTAAGTGGTCTTATGGTTAAATAGTTAAAGTGTGTAATGCTTAAATTTAACATTACAATTTGTACCAATTAATTTGTACTTGTTGGTCAGTGACTTGTCGGTTCAAGAAAATACAAACAACATTGTTACACAAACAATAATTTATCATTTGGCCAAGCAACAGCTGACCCTATTGCATCAGAAATATATATAATTTCTTCATTTGGCCTTTCGCGTTACCGATCTTAATAACTCCAACCCAAACCTTGCTTGCATTTGGACCTAGGTGTACAAAGTGGCACTTCTCATTTGGATCCGTTGAAGCTACTCTCCTTTCATCTACCTTTCGTCCATACTTGTTGCAATCCAAAAGAATACACTTATCCTGTGCACCTTCCTTGGAACTAGCCTTGTTGCATGGACTCTACAATTGAAACAACAATACAATCAAGTAAAATTCAATCATTAAGTAACTAGAATAGCAATAACATACCACTGTTTTGGATGATTTGGTTTCGTAGGGATATCGTCATTGGATGATATGTTCTTCACTGGGTTAAGGAGTTCAATCTTTAATAGTGGTCATGCAATTTCCTCATTGAGTATCTAGCTTGAAAAAATGATAGCTTAGTAGAATTGATTCCTCTGTGATATTACTCGGTTTTAATGCATAATAGTGGACATTTATGTTTGCTATTATGCATTATTCCGAGTGTTTTCATTGTATATTTGGTAGATTTTCATGATTCTAGGTGTTTGGATCGTAACAGAGCAAAACAATGCATTTCAGGAGATTTCAGAAATTGCACAACAATGTGCACAATCGGGCACAAATGAGATCGATCGAGCATAGTGATTTACGAGATTCACGATCGGGCAACATAGTGGCCCAATCGGGAAAAAGTCCAAGGAGAACTAGAGGATTGAGGATAGATCGGGCAAGAAGAGATAGTCGTCCAAAAACGTGAGTTGCCCGATCGGGCAACCATGTGCCCGATTGGGCACATCCCTCGAGAAGGATTAGAAGTTTTCAAAATTTGCAATCAAGTCCTCAAGCTTATCCCAATTTTCCTATTTCTATTATTTTACCTTTCTATCCTATAAATACATTATGTTTGAGGTTTTTAAAACTAAGCTTTATTTTGGATTTTGAGAGAATTACTGAGGGAGAGGAGATTCTACCTGTATTTGGACAAGATTTTTGAACTCTTATTATATATCTATTCTATTTCTACTATGTGTTCTATAATAATATTGATTTGTGATTGTATGCCAATGTTTGAGTAGTTCACTAGTTAGGTTTTAGGGTTTCTCAGGGAAATCAAGGTTTGATTGTTAGATTTATCATAAGGGGATAACAATTGTTAGGTTCTTAGTCTCGACTTTTTATTAATGCATGAATTAGAGTATCTAACTAGTTCATTGATATTAGACTGATAAACACAAAGATATTTGGTTTAGAAGTTAGATTTAGTCTAGATGAATGAGTGTTCTTGCTTGCGAGAGTATTATCTTGAATACCTGTGACCGTTTGAGCCAACGTTGATCGAATCATTCTGGTCGGAATCGAAGGCCAAAACGATCCACCTCCTCTTGGACTCAATCAACTGTTTAACCAAGCGCAAGGTGGTGGTAACAACAATCCTGTGCCACCAAGCCAACAAGGAGCTAATAACAACCAAGCTCCACAAGGAAATCTCAATCCTCAGAACGCTAAGAACATAGTTGCAAGGAACTTTGTCTTGTATGGAGATTCAGAGAGATTTCATCAGCTAAATACTCGGAACCATCCTTTAGTTGGTTCATACAACAATTCTTAAGCATTCTATGCTAATAGGAATCCCATCCAACCCGCTCAACCTCAGCAAAGAGAATACCAATTCCCTATTTAGCTTGTTCAGATGATCCGTAACAACCAATTCAGTGGTTTACCAAACGAGCACCCAATGGATCACATTGACACTTTTGAGGATATCTGCAGCACTATTAAACTCAATGGAGTAACCAGTGATTTCATGCACTGTAGTTTGTTCCGTCACTCTTTAGCTGAAAGAGCACTTCACTGGTTGAAGTCTCTACCTGCTGGATCTATAGTAACATGGGATGACTGCAAAGCTAGATTCATAAATCAGTTCTTTACTACCACCAGGACCAATACTTTGAGGAACAAGATCTCTTCCTTTGCACAAAACTCGGTGGAATCATTCTATGAATTTTGGGAGCGATTCAAAGAGGTGCTTCGTGATTGTCCACACCACGGTTTCTCAGATGTAAGTCTCCTCGATACCTTCTATAGAGGGATTGAACATAAGTATCAGCTGTCCTTAGATACAAAAAGCGATGGAGACTTTATGCAGAAACATGTTCCAGATGTTTGCCGTCTGATTGAGAATTTAGCAGCCAGTAATAGCAATCATTGCCCTGAGTTTGATCACCGCACAAAGGTTCCTATATTAGCTGCTAACTCAGAACTCTCAGAGCTGAAAGGAGAATTCTCAGAGATGAAAGGTCTAATCACTCAACTTCTAAAGGGTCAAAATCCGAAACAGGTTAGTGCTGTAGACGATTCTAAAGTTGATTGCTTTGCATTTCAAGAGCAAAATATTGTGGGTGTTGAGAAGGAAGTAAGTTACATCAACAATCAAGGTCAAAGGGTGTACAACCAAGGGTATAATCAGGGCTTTAACAAGACTCGTCCCAATCTATCTTGGAGAAATACTAATGTTGAAAACCCTCAAGATCAGCATTATCCACCGCAAAAAAGACCTTTGTGCAGAACTCCAATTCAGGTGGTTTTCAGCAAACCTCTCAGCCTGCATTTCAACAAGCTCAACCTCAACAAAGTAGTTCAGTAGATATGATGTTTAAGCAACTTATGGAAGGACAACAACACTTCCAGACGGTAATCTAAGCATAAGTAAAAGAGTTGAATCAAAATTTTGTAGCACTATCAACACATGTGAAGCATTTGGATGTACAAGTTGCTCAGACCTCTGAAGCAGTGAAAAGACAAGTTGGTGTCTTTCCTGGGAAAGTTGAGGATAATCCAAAGGGGTATTGCAAAATTTCGGTTGGTAATTTGGAAGAAGGAACTGGTAATTTGGGAAAAGATGCAGATTTGGAGAAGCTGGAAAATGATGCAGAGGAATCTGCCCAATCGAGCACCCCTTGCCCGATCAGGCAAAGCGGTTCCGGAGGAGACGACCAATCGGGCGATCTATGCCCAATTAAGAAAACGTGTGCAAAAATTCCAGGGACTTTAGATAGATTGAGCATATCACTTGCCCGATTGATCACCAAATCCAGATAGAAATTAGAGAAGAATTCCCGATCGGGCACTATTTTCTCGATCGAGCAAACGTCCCTGGAGCCGAAAAATCTTCCAAACGCTTATAAACCCATAGTTCCTTACCCGATACAATATACAAAGCCAAGATCAAAGTTTGAAGATGGTGAGATGATTGGGAAGCCACCAAATCCACTTAGGAAGCTTCATAAGATACAAGACCCAAGGGAATTCTTAGTTCCTTGTTCGATTAATGGAGTAGAATTCACAGATTCTCTTTGTGATACTGGATCTAATATGAGCGTTATGTTGATGACTATTGCTGAACGATTGGGACTATCAGGTACCAAACCATCTCATATGACTTTCACACTTGCTAATGATTCTACTGTCTCTTATAGTGGTTTTATCTCGGACCTCTTGGTACAAGTTGGAAATTGTCTCGTCCCTATTCATTTCCACATCTTGGAGACGAATGAGCATCCACATGAACCTTTGATTCTCGGGAGACCCTTTCTTGCAACCATAGGAGCTGTTGTTGATCTACCGAATCGGCGTATATCTCTAAAAAACATCAAGAAGCAGGTCTTCTATCCAGTAATTCCTTCAAAAGGGATATTCAGGCTAACTGTGGTGAAAGAAGAAGAGATGAAGCATGGAGTTCATACAGAACCATATCCTAAGTGTGTAATTGATGAAGCCTTACACAAAGAACCTCAAATTTTCAACAAAGAATGGCGATCACAAGGTTAAGGAGAAGGTGAAAGTGAAACCGAAGAAGGTAAAGAAGGATTCTCAAGTGGCTTTGATCCCTCAAGCAGTAGTTAGGGATACAATTGAGTATAATATGAAAAGCAAGGGGTTCTCAAAGCCCTTCTCGAAGTTTAGAGTTTTACTCACCCCTGAATTCAAAGAGAAAGGGATTGATGTTGCAAAAAGTGTGATGGGTACGAATTTGAAGCTGAAGATGTNTCTGTTATGGAACATCGCTGGATGTTGATTCCATTCCTACTTAGAGGTAAGCACCGTCAAGCTAAGTGACGTTAAAAAAGTGTTGAGTGGGAGACAACCCATTATTTAGAGTCTAGTTTAGTTGTTTTTCAATTTTGAGTCAGTTATTAGTCCTAACTTATTTATTTTTAGTTTTGAGTTCCAAGGGTTTCAGGCTATTACTGGTGAATATTCTTCAAGACATTTCGGGTTATCTCTTATTTAATCTCATTATTCATCTTTTTCACTTGAATTGTTGGCTATTTGGATGGTTTCTCTCTTGATTCTTGCTAATTCTGATTAGTACTACTTAGATCGTTGCTCACCATTCACCATCTTTCTTGTGTTTTGACTTGAGTTGATTTTAGATTCATGATTGATGTGTTTTTCTCATCAAGTAATTCTTGATTCTTGCTAATTATAATTAGTACTGCTTGATCATTGCTCTTTTCTTACCAATTGATTGTGTGATACTGGAATGATTGCTGTTAACTTTTCTGAATGATGCCTCTCATATATGATTCTTGCTGATTTTTGATTAGTATTGCTCGATCATAATGTCTTCAATGGTTTCTCTTGCAACTGAATCTTGTTAGTTTTTAAGCTATCATTGCTCAATCGTTGTTCAACCATTTCTTACACTTCTCTTGAGTGTTTGCTCTTTTTGCAGGCATAGCAAAGGAGGCAAAGGAGTTCAGAACATATTTGGGAGCAATTCACTTTTAGTATATATTTTTCCTTTGAAATCATATAGTATTATCTATTTTCATCCACTACAGACTTTTCTATTGATCCTAGTTACTTCTATACATTCTCTTAGATTTATTTTCACACTGGGACGGTGTGAAGTAAGTCTAGGGGAGGGTGTAATGATACTAACTACGTTTTGATGTTTTTTCTTAACTGGTGAAAATTTTCAAATTTTTCGTTTTTAATCTAGTTGAGTCTATCGATTCCAAAGAACCATGATCAAAATCTATGATGATAAATAACCAAGTGTGGGTATGGTTTTCACTTTCCCTAGAATACTGACTTAGATTAATTGTTGAGATTAGGATTGGAACCCCATTGCTGATTGATTTGTTTCTGAAAATTCTGGTCTTTTGAGTTATTGATGAATTGATGCTAGCTCTGCCATGATAGGATTTAATTTAAATCTGAATTATTCTTGCGTATGGTGTTGATATACTGTGAGGATTAGGTACCTTGCTTTTCAGTGTTCTGTAAAGCTGACAAGTTCTTTCAGTACGGTCCGAGTCCTTTCTCTCTCTCCCTTCAGAAAACACAAAAAACGGTTCAGAAAAAGTGTTGAAAGCGTGACCTAGAAGTATGTAATCATTGCCGGGCTGCTAAAAAAAGTAGTAAGAAAATAAAAACGCAGAAAAGTGCGAACATAAAAAGAAAAGAAAAGAAAAACACAGAAAAGTGCGAAAATAAAGAAAAAGAAGTGAGAAAGGAGGAAAAAAGATAATGACCGGAGTCGGTAGATGCTCTATTTGATATGGGCATTTTGATAGAAGAGGAACTTGAGTAAATTGATTGATATACCATAGGTGAGAATGCATGTATCTGAACTTAATTGAATTTAAAGAGCTGGTTGATATGATTTGATACTTGATTGATTTGAGATATAGAGTAGGAAACAAGTTATTAATTTAGTGGCGGTAAACAATTAAATCAAAGTGGTTGTTTGAGATTGATGTCTTTTGGATTTGAAACTATGCTTGTGTTTTTGAGATTTTGTGAGTTTTCTTGTGGTCCATTTCAAACCTCTTCTCCATATTGAATCTTGCTTTACTTGAGGACAAGCAAAGATCTAAGTCTGGGGGAGTTGATATAACTCGGTTTCAATGCATAATTGTGAGCATTTATGTTTGCTATTCTGCATTATTTCGAGTGTTTTCATTGCATATTTGGTAGATTTTCAGGATTCTAGGTGTTCGGGTCATGTCGGAGCAAAACAATGCATTTCAGAAGATTTCAAAAATTGCAGAACAATGTGCACGATCGGGCATGGATGAGATCAATCGAGCATAATGATTTACGAGATGCACGATCGGGCAACATAGTGGCCCGATCGGGAAAAATTCCCTGGAGAATTAGAAGATTGAAGATTGATTGGGCAAGAAGAGATAGTCGTGCAAAAACGTGAGTTGCCCGATCGAGTAACCATGTGCCCGATCTGGCACATCCCCCGAGAAGGATTAAA
This sequence comes from Iberis pinnata, assembly GCA_900406425.1. Taxonomy (NCBI): domain Eukaryota; kingdom Viridiplantae; phylum Streptophyta; class Magnoliopsida; order Brassicales; family Brassicaceae; genus Iberis; species Iberis pinnata. The sequence continues at coordinate 17,980 of OVBE01007654.1, forward strand.
AGTTTTCCAAATTTGCAATCAAGTCCTCAAGCTTATCCCAATTCTTATTTCTATTATTTTACCTTTTTAGCCTAAATACATTATGTTTTAGGTATTTAAAAAACTAAGCTTTATTCGGGATTTTGAGAGAATTACTGAGGGAGAGGAGATTCTACCTGTAGTTTGAAAAGATTTTTGAACCCTTATTATATATATATATATATATATATATATATATATATATA
>OVBE01007655.1:0-18202 GCA_900406425.1 Iberis pinnata
GAAAACAACGTTGATGGAGTGTAGAATGTTGGAATCACCATATAATTTGAGAAATATCAGTGAAGTTTGAAGATTCTCTTTAAAAGATTCATTTCTTTGCCATTAACTTTAAACAATCATTTGTAAATATCTACTTGTTTATGTAAGATTTGCATCTCATTATACTTTAAGTTTCATATGTTTTACCAAATTCTTAGGAAGAATACATATAGCCTTGTTTCTTTACATATTNGTACGTGCGTATGCGCGGGTGTAGGCTTAGTTTCATGTAAAAATATTTATGATTTTATATTTAAATTTAGTTTGTGTTATATTAGAATTGACTTTTTTTTATAAAAACAAATCCTAAATAGAATAAAAATAACTAATAAATAAAATTAAAAGAATCTATACAATATTTTTGCCATAATTTTTTTTTTCAACATCTCCAAATTATTTTGGGTTTGAGATTAAAGCACAAAGGTTAGCCTTTTTTAATGAAATTGAGATTATGATTCTTTTATTTCTTAATTTTTTTTTAAACTGAAATTATATGTAATTTGAATATTTGAATTATGGATTGAAATTTTGAAACTCTTGATTCTTCTATGAGGTATTTTGAAGATTATAGGATAAACATTATCAAGTAATTAATCATCAAAACAAAATATATGATTATATATTAGGCTATGAATATACGTAGAATTCATTTACATACATATTTTCTATGCCCTTAGTCAAAAAATATTCTAACTCCGCCACTAGCTCAAATTATTCGGTTCAATTCAACGTTCTTTTTATTTTAGTTCGGTTTTTCGGTTGGGTTTGACATCTTTTTTTTTTTTACAAATTAACCAAACCGAACTTGCTAAAATTAACTAAACAAACCGAAAAGACCGAATAAACTNATTCTATGCCCCTAGTCAAAAAATATTCTAACTCCGCCAGTAGCTCAAATTATTCGGTTCAATTCAACGTTCTTTTTATTTTAGTTCGGTTTTTCGGTTGGGTTTGACATCTTTTTTTTTTTTACAAATTAACCAAACCGAACTTGCTAAAATTAACTAAACAAACCGAAAAGACCGAATAAACTAAAAATTAACAAAAATTTAACCAAAATTAAAATTTTCAAACCGTAAAAACCAAACTTCAAAACAAAAAATCGAACCGAAAAGACTGAATATCCACCCCTAAATTTTGGTATAAATATAAAATAAAGAATCTTAAAACTTTGGTCTATATAAATTACTTAGTAAGTATGTACAAACGTGACAAAAGTGTTTCTATATTGAGTGTGTATGTGTAGACCTAAACATCATAGTCTAGCTTTGTATACTCGAGCAACATGTGAGGTGATCTATATATCTTAACAACCGTCCAATATAGAACTTCTTCTACTCCAAGCTCACCTTCTGCTCTTGCCGCGTATAAGTCCTCACATATAGCTATTAATCTACATTCAACCAACACAACATAGCAAAGAGAATGAAGCAAAAACAAACTCAATTGAACAAAGATTGCATTATTTGGATTCCAGGGATGTTACATACCTGTCACATGAAGGTAAGTTCTCATAAGGTATTCTCATACGCAAATCAGAGCATTGAAGCCTAATGAAACGTCCCACTGCTAATACAAATGTTATATAAAGTCCCCAAATACTGAATTTGCTTAAAGTGTCACCAAGAAAGCCCTCTGCATAAATGTTTTCAGGTATTGTTAATAGAAGAACACGAATTTCGATCAAGCAGTTGAGAATACAAAAGCTAAACTTACGAGGAGGTGTTTCTTCAGACATTATGATAGCAACTGGTCCATCCATATTCTCACAAGCACTTATATTTTCAGATGCTTTAAGATTATGAAATGACCACCACCACTTGGAATCTACATGGTTCATTACTATGTCTGCACTCACTTCATCTTTCTGGTCATCAAAAGACCTGACATCACCAGAACCAGTAACACGAAAGAACTTTGGATACAAATTATGAACTCTAAACCCATCCATTGAGCCATTGAGAACCATTTGAACATCAGAGCGTTTTGGAAGGTCTTGAGGCTCTACAAGTCTTTCATATTTCACAGTCTCTTTGCCTTTAGGTCGGTCTCTATTAAGAACCCAAGAAAAGGTTATGTCCATATCTGTATCCAAGTCAAGGGATTGAATGAATCTAGTGATAACTGTGTCAGGTACAAGCCATAATACACTTGCATCAGATTGGCAACATATAAGCTGGATGTCGTTTTTGTTGTACGTTGGTAAGAAGCTTTGCGATCCAAGATCTAGCCCGAGATCAAGCTTTTCCCCTGGAATTCTCTCACACAAGGTTGTTTGGTACAAAGTAAGCTTACCACCAACGGTTTTAACATCAATCTGAACACTCGCATCTTTGATCGGATTCGCAATGTTTGTTGGATTACCACTGCTATACATCTGCAAGTACAGAAGAGTTATCAACAAGCACATGACTCTCACTAAACACCACTGTGGCTAGAAGATTCTTACCAGCATAGGAGCCCATATAACACATAACAAGATGAAGAAAAGACATATCCCATTGCAACATTTAGTCATTTTCTTTTGTCTCTCTCCATGTTTGTGCTTAGATCGATTCAAAACTGTATCGCATTTGACAAGATACAAACTCGCATTTACATCTTCTAACTGCAAAGAAGCAGAAGCTTAAGTCTATGGTCATAACAAGAGTTCTTGAAAACAGCATGTGTTTAAAGCACATACCTTGAGCCAATCATACATTGTCAGTGATGTAGCTGTACAGGACCAGTCAAGCACACATCTCAGTTCATACAAGAAAGGAAGAACACGGTAAAGTCTATAACCATAATAGTTGATCCGTGAGACTTCACTAGTCAAAAACTGTCGATACAAAGTGCTTTTATGAGGTAACCCATAGCGTATTTGTATAGCTTGAAGAGCTAGTGACATAGCTTTAGCAAGAAATATGAATCTTAAAGCTAATCCAGCAGCGTGTTGCTGCGTAGGATATATACTCCAAGCATACTCTGTAACTGCATATGTGAAGAGAATAAGACTGAAGAGGTAGTATACTACTTTACCAGTTGCGAATGAGCAAAGATAGATGACTCGATCAACAACAATCAAGAAGAAGAGAACCTAACACAAAAGCATTTCATCTAGGGTTAGGTAACTTACTACTAGAAGAGATTAAACAAGAGTTGTAGAAATGGATTTTTACCATTAGGATAATGACAAAGTCAAATGGGAACTGATCTTCTAGCTGATAAACATCGATGAACTCGCTTTTGTTTTTAATCACTGATTGGTAAAAGATAGCAACTAGAAAGAAGACCAACAAATCAGCACCAAATATGTATGCATAGAGATCTGTTTCTCTTCTTCCTCCACCAATCACAGAGAGAATTGGATACAGATACTCAGTTTCTTCAATAAGTCCATTATGTTGTGCTTTACGAATCTCTTTCGCTACATCAGCGGCTGGTGTAAGTGATTTATACCATTCAGCTGAAGAACATCCATTCGTAGGAGAAGCATACTCAACCTCGAGAACAACTAAGGCCTCGTTTGGGATCTCAGTACTTCTCTCTATACTTTGTACATGAACCCTGCTAGAGTATGGACAAAGATCAGGGTTTCTCTTCTCACATCTCTCATTATGAACAAGCCTAAGCAACTGATTCATTCTACATTCAACTCTTTCAGGTTGAATTCCATCTTCAGGCCACATGTGAACATCCATTGTCACCTGAATAAAGTAAGGAGGAGATTCTGCTCCACGTGTTAATGAGATCCAATACCGGCAACTACCTCTGATTACCAACCTTGCACTATCTCTTAGCTTCTTGAACACATCCAAGATTCTCTGACTCCAGCTAATTCTTGTAAGATCCTTTTGGCTTTCACGAGCAATCCGGCGTGAATTAAAATCAGCAGAAGGAACCCAATCACCATCTTTCACTGTTATAGCACTTTGTATAAGAGTAAAAACATAAACAAGGAAGAGAGGTATCGAGCTGACAACAAACGATGATTTGATCCTTTTCGTTGGAAATCCAAATTCATGAAGAAGAGGGAAGTCAATGGTTAACCCACAATGCTGGATTAGAATCTGGTATAGATACTGGAGGAGGATATAGAGTTCTGTGTACATCAGCATGATGACCCAGAAGATACGAGAAGGGCCAGTATGAACACAGAGGGCATAGAGGAACAATGCTGCTAGATAAACCATAGAAAGAAGACTAAAGTTCCATAGAAACGCAATAGTGAAGCAGCAATAGCAAACAATGTCATTGTTCGATTGCATCCTCGACCATATATGACGAAGAATCCTTCCTATTTGAAAGCCAGTGCCATCATTACTCCTATCAGATTGTAGAGATATTGATCTTTCAAAAGGTGTGTGTTTTCTTTTTTGACTTTCCATATCATCATAAACCTCATCATCAACAGAGGATTGTTCGTTTATATCTGAATTTTCCGGAGATATGTTCAAGAAACTCACAAGGTTGTTGACTGCTTGATTTCCAATGAATTGTACCTGAGAAACACCATCACCGATGAGTTGCACCGCAGAAATCAATGGATTATCTTTTCCTTCTGACATTTCTTTTCTTTCTCGTTCCATAGACATAACATCAAGATCTTGTTCAACTTCAGTAATTTCACAAGGAGATACTCCAAATGAACACTCTGGAAGTGATTCTGGAGTGATAATCCTAGGAAGCTCATCAGCTTCAAAAGGAAATTGTGATTCCTCGTTAGTAGGCTGATCTTCTTTCCTGTGAACAACTCCATCAATCTCAGAACTAGCTGGACTACTCCTCCTCCTTCTTAGACCTTCAGGGCGCGGAGAAGATACACCAAAATTAGAATCAGAATTCGTTCTGTGAAGCTGTACACGTAGATTCAGCATTTCAGATTTCATCTTTTCCACTTGCAAATTCCTCAGCCGTTTCTTTTCTTCAGCCTCTCGAATCTGTTGCAGTTGCTCGGTCTTTCTAGCTGCTTTCTTCTCTTGCTCTCGTACAATGGCACCAATTTGCTCTGCTTCAAGATACCGCGAGACATAATCAAACTCCTGGGAGGAAAACATGTAGGACTGAAGAGATACTAGCATAAATATGATGATCTCAACAAGAGCAGATCTTGCAGTGATTCGAAATCCATAGTCATACTTGTAAAATCCAATCACTTCGTATATATAATCAACCGTTTGGCACTTTCCATCATTGAAGTTTCCAACAAATGGAGATTGATATGCAAGTGAAAAGATGATGAGAACAAAATTGTAAACCCTCAAGAACCTGAATATTTTGTTTTTCTTCTTCAGTATTTCAAGTCGCATCCGTGCGAAAACAAGAGCAAATGCAAGATAACCCAAGTGTAGAATGTCATACTCGAGAGTTCCTGTGATTAGAATCAGAATAAGCACAACATCAAGCAGATGAATGTAACAGTAAAGCCTTAGGTAATCAAGCATAGTCCACATGCTCTTTGTTTCAAAGGAGAGATCTCTCCATACAAATGAGTTTTTTCTTTGAGACTTCATTTGATGATATGTTGATGACTCTGAGAAACTAGATATGTGATCAGCTCGGAGTTTGAAACAGGCAAGCATGAATACTGCGAAATAGCTGATAAGAATCCGAGGATCATCAACTCTTAGTCCTGCAAAAGTTAATAGAAAAGCATCTCTAAATCAAATGCATAAAGAACACAAAGTGCTTCAGAAAGTTTAAGGAGTCATACCAAGCCAACAGTCCCGGCAAAATTTAAAGTTGAGAGCTGCAATACTCCAACAGTCATGGCAATGCACACTAGTTTCACTTGGAGACTGATCTGAAGGCGATAAGTTACTCCATGTGGCAACATACTCAACTATGAGAATTGATGCAAACAGAAAAACAACAACAGGCCATAGTTTTTGAATAAGGCGTCTTCTCAAGAGAACACATGCAGCAAGCAATGCAATATATACCAAAGAGAAGGCATTTAGCAAAGCAAAACTTGCAAGAAGCAGCGCGATCATGTTTATCTCAAGGCCATAGAGGTTAAACATATTCTCAATCCAAAACTTTAAGTAAATTTTCAATAGATTCTTCTGAGTTTCAAATCTCTCTTTCTTTAATGCCACAACCCTCCTCTTGTTCCACCTATGACTCTCTTTAATGCTTCCCCAAAAGTGTCCAAATGAAAATTTTCTACTACTGCCACTTACAGAGCCATCAGTCTTTGGATGTAATATATGAGCTTGCTGATTATTATCATGGCCAGAGAATGAAGGCCATGAGTTACTCGTTGCAACCCCTTGTTTCATTGATATAGAAGCATGATCTGTCGAAGATGGATTTTCACCATTAGAACTAGAAACATTTCCATCTTCTGCAGAGACAAATAATGGACAAGGCTCTTCATATTTTCCTCTGATAATAGCNCGTTGCAACCCCTTGTTTCATTGATATAGAAGCATGATCTGTCGAAGATGGATTTTCACCATTAGAACTAGAAACATTTGCATCTTCTGCAGAGACAAATAATGGACAAGGCTCTTCATATTTTCCTCTGATAATAGCTAAACCAGGTGCTCTTTCTAGCCAACGAAATACGTTGTACTGCAAAGTACAGGCCGCAACAACCAGCACTTTACCTCGTAGACCTGATTCTATACCCCAAAATCCAGATTCATAGACTCGAAGCCCCAAGTAGAAAGACACCTCGGCATATTTTTGTCCAGGGAACATCTGAGCCTGCATTCCCCACAATTGGAAAAGATACTCCGCAGATATAAGAATTCCAGTATATATCAAAAACAATTTAGATGGTATTGAAGAAGACTTTGGGATGGTTGTGCAAATAACAAGGCCAATGAGATATCCAAATCCAAGCACACTGATTGGAGACAATGATGCATAAAACAATGCTGCGAACAAGACCTTCTGACCATGCCATACTAAAAATCTTTCGATAAAACCAAAAACTCCAGAATTAAGCAAAATTGATTGACCTGGAATGTAATGTCCACTCTGTCTCCTTTCATAGCTGTAAAGTTGCATCACAATCAACACAGCAAGAGATTCCCATACATTATCTAATAATGATGCTTTGGAGTTGTAACCCAAATAAAAGTTGAGATCAATAAATCTAGATAACCATAGCTCCAAGCTTACAAAGCTACTTAAGCAGTAGATAAACATAAACACCATAACTGCATACGCCTTAAGAGGGAACCACAAGCGTCTCTTAGTTTCTTCGAACAGTTGTCTTCCAGTAATCCAGAATAACAGAAGGAAAATGTATCCAAATGATACGTAATTCGGTTTGACCAAGTATACACTTACGAGAATAGTGATGAAAGCAATGTATGTTCCACATGATCGGTACATTGACAGAAACTTTTCCCCAATCGCACTAAGAAATGAACCGATATGTCTTTCTGTAACAAAAAGACAACGATTGGTAAGCATATTATCAATGTCCACTTCAAAAGAGACAAGTAGGAAGTGGTATACCATAAGTAGTATTATCTTGACTATAACTTGAAGATGGAGATGAGTAGACAGACAAGAGGACTGACTTGTTTAGACCAGCTTTCAATATGCTAAATCCAATTGGAGGGCTTGGTGTATGGCGTACAATTGCTGAGAAGGAAAATAGCACCTCAAAGCCATGATTATGGATAGCACAGAAGCAAGCAAGCAAGGCTATCTCCAAGAAATCCCAAGGGCTTTGAGACCTAAGGAGACCTGCAATAATATATATCAGTCAGAACTCTTCTCTAATCCCTGTTTCTCTCAAAAGGAGACTGGTGCTACATGATTCTAGTCTATAACTTGGAAAATACGGAATGAGAAACATACCTAACTGGAACAAAATTTCTCTGCTCACAGACTTTTCCCGCTTTAAGAAGTTTGACACCAGGTCAATCTCAAGAATGTACAGAAGTGCAAAATGTACTTCACATAAAAGAATCAATGACTTGCGTATCTTTCTGTTGATGTCATGGCTCAATAGATACATAAGGAAGAATATCACTGAAAGATGAGTCATTTAGCAAATAGTATCAAGAAAAAAGTTTTTTCGCAAACAACTAGATTTATGAATCTTTATCATAAAAGCAAATAGGAGAGGGAACAAACATACCATACACGGCATGGACAAACCCAGGTTTCATGGCAATGAGGAAAATCAGTGCGAGCATAATAGCTCGTGAACATTTCCGCAATCCCCAAGCAATAGTGGCTACAACCAACACCTTTGTTTCTTCATTAGCTGTGTTTAAGGATAATTTAGGTCACATGATGCAGAAAAGATGATAAGTTGATCGCGATCAACACAAGATAACTTGCTTTGCAAAAGCATATATGAGGCCATTACCTTCAGCATAAGATCTATTATTGGAAGATATGGTGCTTTCATCAGACAAGTAGAGAAAAACAGAGTTGTTCACAAGATTACCCAACGCAACCAACATCCCCAAACCAAATTGTGCAAGCAAAAATAATCCAGGAATAGTGTAATGCCAAAGTCCCACCATCTCCCAGATTTTCATGTCCTGCATATTTACAACAACGGCTAAGTTACATCTTAGTTCTTTCAAGATACTTAAAGTTTGAAACACATCAAAGATATCACATTCCAGACCTTAGTGTTCAGAAAAGAAAATGCCACATTGAAAATGTATGTACTGACAGCCCATAGAAGAATAAATACGAGAAGAAGGCCATTTAATCTGTGCAAGCGGAATAACGATGGAATGGCATAGATAATGTAACCAACATATGCAAGGAGACCAAAAGCGCACAAGCTCGCAAAGTGAAAACTCCAGAATGAAAGAGCAAACAGAGAGACCTGAAAGCAAATCAAAAGAGTGTGAGTTTCTGGCTTTAGCTAACACAATCACTTCGATATCAGAAAGACACATATATACCGGAAAACCATATGTGAAGAAATTGATACTGAAAGTCTTGAACACAGCTCCTCTTAGTAAAACATTGGTGTGCCTTACACCGGCCCTGTAAATTTGGAAGCAATCAGTACATTTAGTTGAGCGTTTGCAACAACACAGGCAAATGACTAATCTTGTAAGTCCAAGCTAAAAAGAACATCCATTAAAATGTGTGAACTAAACACCACAACATCTCCCAGTAGACACTAAACAGAACAAAAATCTATACATCATACCTCGATTCTCGTATAAAAAACGAATATTTTGGAGGAAGAAGCCGCTCTGCCAAGTTATTTTCACTCGTGGACATGATAAAGTCCATATCCTCGAGGTCTGACCTTACATAAGATAGCTACAATAACAAATAGACAAGTATGCCAGATTATTGCAGATACACCAACATAATAGAATGGCTCATTCAAATGTCAAGACAGATAAGTCATACCATGATGTAGAACAACACAAGGAAAAGACCAGAACATATATCAGTGCCTTGAGTTTCTGTAGAGATTCTGAATAGACCTATAAAGTTTGCTATCCATCGAATCATATCAGAAAAGTTTATTGGTAGTTGATAGAAGTAAAGGAGGATAATGTTGAATCCTGCATAGATATAAAGAACTCTCCACCACCTTAACCATACAAAAAAAAAATATACAATTGCAGTTCAGAGAAGCACGATTGCGAAGCACTAACTTCGCATAATAACGAATGATTAATTCACCTGAAAAGTCCTGAAACGTTGCTTGTTAAAGACCAGTCTACAAGACCAGCACAGCTGCCAATAAAAAATGGCAAAGAAACCCATGATGGATTGCAGATTCCCACTGCTAATTGAACTGCTGGTAACAATAAGCAGGAAGCAACCCGAAGATGGTTTCCTGAGTTATAAACAATTAAAATAGTGTCATAAACCCAGATGAACACATAAAGAGAAAATACGTGCACATGTCGTACAGGCCAGATCTACATTAGTTACAAACCTAGCTGTTCGAGAAATTCTGAAAAGTGAGACCACCATGTGTCTCGCCATTGAACGAAGCCAAATCTACTACCGTATATGTCAGCTAAAGCAACTAGTGATGTTAGTAGTTGTAAAGCCAAAAAATACATAACAATGGGGGTTCTCCAAGACTTTAATCTGCAAAACCAAACACAATAGAGTATCTATCACCTAAGAAGTATTGTAGATATAATGACGCAGTTAAGATGAATTCAAGAATGAGACTGACTCTTACATCATAAATCCAATAACTCTCATCCACCCAGTATCTGCTGTGTCCCAGTCTTGACCTACAGCCGCCCAAATGACAAGGTACACTACTTGAACAAGAATTACCGCAGAGGAAAAGATGAAGATGGGCCATAATAGCCAATGCCTCCTCTGAAATCGGTATCCTGGCAAAACAAAACACGATACAACTAAAGTTAACCATAACTAGATGAACCCTTTCAATCTACAGATTGCCCCAAATCAAGGATCCAAGAGATGTCAATTATAGTTGAGAATTTGGGATTTGGAGCTGTTTATCAGTTCAGAGACAATAAGCCTGAATAGATGGAAAATAAAGGGGACTAGTAGGAAAATAGTCTTACCGATTTCAGGTGCAATATAGTGAACAAGAAGGAAAGCTATCAAATCAACAAAGGATATCACACTCCAGTTAATAAGTGCAGCTGTGACACATGGAACAAAAACTCATTAGCAAAACAAAAAAGCATGCGTCTCTAAGCAATGTTGAATCTTTACTCTATGATTCATAAAATGATACCAACATTAGGCTCCTTCAAACTAGTGAGCTTTCATAGGTTTTTAATCTGATGCCTAAGCACATTCAACTTTAATAAAGTAGCTTGAGTCCAGAGGCATTACTATGTTCAAGGCTAAGTTCCTCATTAGGTCTCGAGCTTTCAAAAGATCCCAAATCGAGAGATTGTCTAAAATTTTCAACTATTTGGGTTTTGTATTTGTCAAAATCTGGACACAAAGTGAGAAGAAGAAGACCAGAATCTTACAAGCCAGAAGTAACGAAGGCAACAAGAAGCCAACCAAAAAACTCGCCATGAGAAATTCGTCTTAACGATCAGCATATCCCAATTCTCATCGAATTCAATAGATCCCCTCTAAAAGCTTCAAACTTTAAAGACGAAATCAAATTCCCAATTCTCACAAATTTTGTAACAAGTTCAAATCTTTTCACGTTCTTGAGAATTGGGAAATGTAACAAAACGGGAAATCTAATCAAATCCAGAAGCAGAAGAAAACTTTTTTTTTTTTTACTCAGGAGAGAAGGAATCACAAGGAAAGATCTTTCGTCAATAATTTTATATTTAGCGCCTTTCAGTATATAATAACACGTTTATACGTATACGCGTAGATACATACACCTTACTAAACCAATCAATAACCGACGTGTAATCGGTTCGGTTTAATTTAATCAATTATCTAAACCGGATTTATTAGTTACCGGAGCAATTCAATTTCTTTCTTATCGACTTCATTGTAGAGAAGATTGGAGGATGAGGTTGTGCTTAATTTCTCCATCTCTGTGCAACTATGGAGTCTCTTCGATAGCTTTTGCGTCTAGCTCCGATCTCAGATATGGGTTTCGCCACCGTGTAAGATTTAATGCTTCAAGTTTCCGAATTTTCGCGACGGCTGATGGAGTTGAAGCTCCGGAAGCTACCGGAGAGCTCAAGGAGGAGGAACCGGAATCTACTTTATCTTCCTCGTCTTCTTCAACTTCTGGGCTCGGAAAAGACTTGAAAAAGGTTCGATTTTTACACCATTACTCGAATTCTCATGNTATATTTAGCGCCTTCCAGTATATAACACGTTTGTACGTATACGCGTAGATACATACACCTCACTAAACCAATCAATAACCGACGTGTAATCGGTTCGGTTTAATTTAATCAATTATCTAAACCGGATTTATTAGTTACCGGAGCAATTCAATTTCTTCCTTATCGACTTCATTGTAGAGAAGATTAGAGGATGAGGTTGTGCTTAATTTCTCCATCTCTGTGCAACTATGGAGTCTCTTCGATAGCTTTTGCGTCTAGCTCCGATCTCAGATATGGGTTTCGCCACCGTGTAAGATTTAATGCTTCAAGTTTCCGAATTTTCGCGACGGCTGATGGAGTTGAAGCTCCGGAAGCTACCGGAGAGCTCAAGGAGGAGGAACCGGAATCTACTTTATCTTCCTCGTCTTCTTCAACTTCTGGGCTCGGAAAAGACTTGAAAAAGGTTCGATTTTTACACCATTACTCGAATTCTCATGATAGGTGTCTCAAGTTGGAAACTTGTATAAGCTATTGATGAAAGGATTAGATGTAGATAAGTTCTTGACGATACACTCTGTTACTTTAGCTATTGATTAGTTCATAGTACTTCACCAATGAAGAAGAAGTTCCTCAAGCTAATGACTTGTCAATTTCAAGCAGGTAGTTAACAAGACAGCAGCAACATTTGCCCCAAGGGCGTCGACCGCTAGTAAAAACCCGGCAATCCCTGGAACTACTCTTTACAAAGTGTTTGAAGTTCAAGGATATATATCAATGGTAGTAGGAGGAGTTCTTTCTTTTAACCTACTCTTTCCTTCTAATGAACCTGACATATGGAGATTGATGGGGATGTGGTCTATTTGGATGTTTAGTAAGTCGCATTCGCAAGATTCAAGTTTAGTTTCAGTCTGCATTTTTCCCTTAATCTTTCTACTTTTCTATTTTGTTATTGGCAGCGATTCCTTCTCTTCGAGCACGAGATTGTCCAAGTAAAGAAAAAGAAGCTCTTAACTATCTATTTCTGATCATCCCATTACTCAATGTTGCTATACCTTTCTTTTGGAAGTCTTTTGCTCTTGTCTGGTCTGCTGATACAGTTGCCTTCTTTGCAATGTATGCTTGGAAGGTATGGCTACTTCAGAATCGAAATGATTGTTATTGTGTAGTTATTTGTGATGGCTCACATTACTTGTTGCATCTACAGCTTGGATGGCTGGAAAGGACAGAGTAGAGATACTCATGATGGGATTAGAGAGTAAAAAATCATATCATCTTAGAATGATCCTCCATTCATCTTCTCTGCGGGTGAGTAGAGTACGTTAGTTTAATTAAGGCAAACAAATCTGAACATTGCTCTAGTACAATATGATTAAGCCCCTTAGTGGAAATTATTGTAAATCATAGAGATCTGAGATGGATTTTTCTCAAAAGTAGAAATGCCAAAGAAACAAAATATCGAGTATTATAAATGATAATTGCATCACAGTGTCTGTTGTTCATGTGTTTGGTTCTAAGCTAAGCTTTTTCTCATCTTCTCGAGTGTGTTCTCGATAAAAGCACTCGATTTCTTATTTATGTCGTGAACAAGGGGCTTTAATCGTCTATGAGACTGAGATGGTTTCTCTGCTTCAGGCTGAGTGATTTGTTGCTTGCTGCTCAGAATGCTCTTCTTCCCTTTCTCATCTAACTTCTTCTTTGACCCATTACTACCATTAGCCAGTGTGATCACTGTCTCTCTCTCTGTTTCTTGACTTGACGAATCAGAGTAGTTCTTCTTGTGTTTGTCATTATCCTCTGAGTCTTCTATTTGCTTGAAATGAATAGTGATATCAGACCTTGATCTCTTCTTGATCAGTTTGTTCCTCTCATGCTTATCTTCTTGATCACCTAATATCCCTAATTTAGCCACCACAAATCTAAACAGCCTCCAGCAAATGCTTGGAGGTCGAAGAGAATTGCTCCTATCACCATCATCATCTTTTTTATGCATTCTCTGATCAAGAAGTGTTTTTTGCCTTCTTCTATGGTGGATTGTGTTAAGAGGAGTGGTTTTTGNAAGAGAATTGCTCCTATCACCATCATCATCTTTTTTATGCATTCTCTGTCAAGAAGTGTTTTTTGCCTTCTTCTATGGTGGATTGTGTTAAGAGGAGTGGTTTTTGGTTTATATGAAGAAATAAGTTTGCTTGTAAGATGAGGAAATTGATTCCAATGGAATCTCTCTGCTGAATTTATCAGTATGAAAAGAAAACAGAATCTCGTATTTCTTCTCCATACTCTTTTGCTTTACTCTGAAAAAGTAGTTGCAGGAATATTTGTGTTGATTGATTGAAGCTTAATAAGAGCTTTTCAATTTCAATCAAGTGGGGCATATTTTTTATTTCCAATAGTTCAAAGTTATATGCACGAGTTTCATGTGAATCGTGTAATGTTTTATTTGAAGTTTCTCGGTTTAATACATAAAATAAAATTTTCATATATATAACTATAAAAAGTTTCAAAATTCTCTATATTTCAATTTATGTGGTTTCGGTTTTTCTCTAGTTAACCAAAAACAATTAGATTTTTTTCGGTTTTTAAAATAATCAAAACTAAATGTTTTAAAAAAAAAAGAATACGATACAGTTNGTTTCAATCAAGTGGGGCATATTTTTTTTATTTCAAATAGTTCAAAGTTATATGCACGAGTTTCATGCGAATCGTGTAACAAAATGTAGTATAGTATCCTAATTTAAAATCTATTAAGTGTGGTGGGTGATTTGGTTTACGGTTCGGTTTTTTGGTTTTATGAAAACTAAAAACAGTTTGATACGATTTTCAATTCGGTTAAATATTGGTTTTTATTTTGGTTCTGGTCTTTTTGTGTTATAGTCATTTTAATGCACACATATAATGTTTTATTTGAAGTTTATCGGTTTAATACATAAATTACATATTTTAACATATATATATATATATATATAACTATAAAAAGTTTCAAAATTCTCCATGTTTCAATTTATATGGTTTCAATTTTTTTCTAGTTAAAACAATTAGTTTTTTCGGTTTTTAAAATAATCAAACCTAAATGTTTAAAAAATATATATATATACGATACAGTTTTAGTTTCATTGGTTCTTTGATTTCAGTTTATTTGCCCACCACTACTAAAATGTAGCATAGTATTTTAATTTAATTAAATCTATTCAATTTAGTAAACAAAAGTAAAGAAAAA
The DNA here is from genome assembly GCA_900406425.1 of Iberis pinnata. NCBI lineage: Eukaryota > Viridiplantae > Streptophyta > Magnoliopsida > Brassicales > Brassicaceae > Iberis > Iberis pinnata. The sequence goes on from OVBE01007655.1 coordinate 14,932, forward strand.
GTTAGAAGAAACCTTAAAAAAAACTCACCAACACACAAGTATACAACAAAAGAAACCAAAAGCCTTTAACAAAAACGTAGAGAACATGTGTTGACACCTTCTAGCTCAGTTCACTTCGACCTCGGGTGGTGTAGATTCACGATCTGCTACTGGTTTAGTTGCTGATAGGAGACGTAGCCTCTGGACTCGAGGCGGGAGATGCTTGGTTGGTTTTCTTGACAATGGTGGTGTCCATGGTAAGAAAACTCCTGTTCCTGAATCTAACCTTTTGGGAGCTGGAGCTAACATCACCAATGGAGGTCTAACCATACTGTAAGGGTTAAGAGCCGGGGAAGGTGGTCGCCATAAGGCGGTGGAGTTCGTGATTGGGTGTAGCTGAACCTTATTGGAGTCTTGTTTGAGTTTGAAGAATGTAATTGTGACTCTTTTGTTTGGTGATGGACACATTACATGCCTAGCCATATCTGCACTATGACCTCTCATCACCAGCAATGACCTGCCACAATTCATTTTACAACTTTTCGATTACAAACAAATTCGTGTGGATACAATCATGGTAAAAAACACGGATGGACAAAATAACTGATACTTGAAAATCTAATTTGAACCAAACCGATATATTTTATTCTAAACACAAATGAAATTATCTAAATGGGTATCAAAGTCTAATACCCAAATAACTAGAACTGAATCAAAAGTTTAGGAACCAACTATCTGAACTAACCGAATTTCTTCAAAAATAAATATTATCTCTATCAAACATATAAATAATAGAACTTTATATATTTAAATTATATAATATTAGTTAAAACAAAATTTTGTATTCATTTTTATTATAGTTTTTTGTCAAAAAACTAACCTGAACCGGAATATTCAAACATATACTCGAATGAATATAGAAATTTATTATCCAAATAATTGGAACTGAACTCGAACCGAACCAACTATAAATGTATTGGAATGGATCTTAAATTTCTATATCCAAATTATTTTATATCTGATATCTGAAAAACCAAACGGAATTGACCCGATGAATCGAATGTCTACTCCTAGTATAAGATATAGGTGGGAAAATGGAGAGTTGTCCTTTACCCTTCTTTGAGTGGCAGAGTGAGTGAGCCTTTGAAGTTGCCATTATCATCTACTCCTAGTTTATGTCCAAACACCATTGTTGATTCAGACAAGACAATAGTTGATAAAGGTTGATCCACATGAGGTGGTTTTTGGAATGGTTGAGAGTGTTCCTCCTGTAAACAATCTCAAAACCTTAGGCCGGATCTAGAAAGTAATGTAGATGTTAAATCCAGAAATGAATTGTAACCTCATCAAAGAAGTTGATCACACAGCCATTTGGTCGTTTGTATTCAGGAATCAAGCGCCATTGAAGAAGATGATCAATCACACTTTGAAGAAAGATTGGAATAGGTGCCACTACAAACACAAGTCAACAGTTTCTAGCTTTTAAGAGAGAATCCAAAGGTGGTTTAATTAAGGGATGCACTTAAAGTTCTGTGTGGTCTTAGTCTTACCTGAGTGTTCATTAGTCGAGTTCCCAAAAATTGGAGTTCCAAGTTGAATAAGTTCTCTTTTGGTTCCTTTCGTGTTCTTGTTAAACAGAACAAAAGTATCTCCTGCAAGTTCTTGATTCCGACCAGCTTCTCTGAGTCCATTGACATAATCTAGAAGCTTGGAAAGTTGAGTTCCAGTGAACACATTTTCGTATAGTTTAAGTCCTTTAACAACATTCATCTGTTACAAGTAAACATGTAATAGTCTTAGTCTTGGAAACAAATGAAGCAACGATCGAGAGATTACGCTAAGTAATATAGATGATATAACACACTGATCAAGTATAATAACTCGTATATTTTAACGCAATATATAATTACTTTTACAATATATGAGATTCTAAAAAGCACACTCAAAATTGAAAAAATAAGACTAGCTTTAACTATATATAATGTTTTTTATGATTTACAAAACAATATAATAACTCGTATATTTTAACGCAAAAAAATTTAGAGACCAAACTTATAGGGCTGGATTTTCGGGTATTCGTTTCGGTTTCGGTTCTTCAGGTCCTAAATTTTAATATCCAATTGCTACTTTTCAAATTTTGTGGCTCGGTTCTTGTTGGTTCCGAGTCGGTTCCGGGTCGCTTCGATTCTATATAAAAATAACCAAAAATTATCCAAATTTTTTGGTTTTTAAATGGTTTCGAGTATTTCAGACCTAAATATATAAAAAATAACGGTTACAAAGATGATTACGAGAAAAAGAATTACCCGAAATTTTTTAAAAACCTGTTTTGTAAAAGACTTTATAAAGAATAAAGTTATAAAAAAACTTATAAAGAATAACTTTATAAAACATCTTATAAAAAATATATATAAGACCTTATAGAGTATATATATGTCGGGTATTCGGGTATTCCCTTCGGTTACTAGGTAGGAACCGAAACCGAACCGATATTCATGGTTTTTCATCTTAAGAACTATTGGATAATTAGAATGGAACTACAACTGACCCATGACCGGGTTTTTTTATTTTTCGGTTCTGATTCTTCAGTTCCGGTTTTTTGTGTCCAACCATTTGTTTGACTCTTCTAGGACCGGCTCTATATATATATGCGAGGATGCTAGTAAAAGTGTATTTTTAACTTTTTTTTTACTTAGTTACTAAACAATCAAACCTCAAATTATAGGCACTGTGCTTTGTATCAACTCTGGTCCATGCAGGTTGGAAACTAAAGAGGAATGGGATTTTTCAAACTTGCCGTATGTCCTCTAACATGTTCTTTGGCCGAGAAACGTTTCGATTGCTTGACGAGTGAAGCTCGAGATTCACATTCTTCCTCGTGTTTCCAACATAGTGTCATACTTTCTTCTTCTCGAGATCCTGCGACATAAATAAACATTGTGTAAGGTCAAGATGTAGAGAAAAAAAGCAAGACGTCATCATATTTTTATCATACTGGATCGTACGAATGGGCATTCGGGTACCCGTTCGGATTCGAGTCGGGTTTTTCGGTAAGGAAGTCTAGAACCCGTTCAAATATTTTATAGTTTCGGGTCGGGTTCGGGTATTATTAACTTCGGGTTCAAGTCAGGTTCTAATATCCGAAATTTTTATAAACAAAAAAAAAATCGAACCAAACCGACTTAAAATTTGTGATTTGAATCGATTTAAAATTTTAAATAGTGTTAAACATGTTTAATAATTAGTTTAATTATGATTTTTTGTCACAATTATCTCTGGATCACACCAGTAA
>OVBE01007656.1:0-18201 GCA_900406425.1 Iberis pinnata
GGAACTACTCACTACACATGATGGATTCTAAAACAGGGAAACATGAAAACAAAAATGTTATGGTTGACATTATGATTAAAAGTCAAAGAATGCAAAAACTGCAAAAAACACTTAAACAGAAACCTGATGAACAAACTAAAACCCTGAGATGCAGAAGATGAAGGTGATGAACACAAGAACTTCAACCCAGAAAAACAGAGCATTTGCATGAAACAGAACTTGAAACCCAGAAAAACAGAGGAAAATGAAGAATAGAGGCAAAAACCCAGAATTTCTAATCAAGGAAAAACGAGATTTAAGAAGCATTTCAGGAGATCAACATGCAAAGAAAGGATAACAACTACAAACTTAACAGGAAAAACAAGAAATCAAACACTAAACAAGGTTTTATAAGAAATCAGAGATTTTTCATTAAGAACATCATGAAGAACACCAAGAACAAAGAGAGAAAACTATTCTAAGACAATACCCTAAAATGGCAAAATAAAGTTTAACCCTAAAAATGGGGGCGTTCTTGGGTTTATATAGTTTTCAGAAAAAACCCTAAAAACGCTAAAAGACAAAATGCAATGATTAGTCTTGATCCGTAAATCTTGTTTGTGCAGGAAAAATCTGAACTTTCTCTGATATGTTGGTGAGCTGCTTGTCCGAAGTGGAAATGAGGTGGCTCGATGTAAATGGGAAAGTGGCTCGATGAAAGATGACTCGTTGGCTCGATGAAAATGTTACTTTGGCTCGATGTAAATTTTTCTTTGGCTCGACGTAAATTTTTCTTTGGCTCGATGAGAACTTGGAGGTGGCTCGATGAAAGATGACTCTTTGGCTCGATGAAAATGTTGTCCGTGGCTCGATGTGCATATTATTCGGCTCAAAATGTTGTTGCCGGCTCGATCAAGATGGCTTGATGATAAGTGTAGCATTTTCCTTAGCTTTTTCCAAGTTTGCCTTAATGTTCCGGAAACTCCTGAAAATTCCTGAAAAATCTCCAAAATGCATATGTATGCAAGTGCTAATGCAGAATTTCCTGAAAATGCAAATTTACTAGTAAAGTCCTATAAATGCAACATATTCACATCTAAATGATCCTAAAATAAGAGTAAATGACTTCTAAACACTACTAAAATTCAGAGACATCAATGTGACATAATTCCTAATCATGAATTTCGGAGTTAAACTCAAATATACCTTCTAGTTGGCTTGGTGGAACCCAATATATTACCTCTTCAAGATTATTAGCTACCATTATCTCTCCAAATGTGAGATCTCTTCCCTCAAGTGCTGCTCGATGTGTGATGAGTTCTACTCGAAGAATCGTAGCTAGAGCACTCCTTGGAAGTGTTGGCCATTCTTTTTCAAGATAATCCAACTCTACTTTTTGTTTTTGGGGTAAGAACGTTCTCATCAAATGGTTCCTCCTCGTCCTGAATGTCCTTTTCAAACGTGTCTTCTTGCTCATGTATCCAATCATTGTAATCCATTGCCATCACCGATATAAATAAAATAAAAATAAGAGAAAAAGAAAAACTTTAGACTAGATTCTAATATAAAACCAAAAAGGCACTATTGGTCCCCGGCAACGGCGCCAAAATTCTGATAGGTCTAGAATTTAATCCTAGCCTAATACTGTAGAGAACAGTTCAATGTAGCAAAGAAAGGCTATCGAATCCACAGAGACCAAATATAGTACATGATTCAGTTTCAATTCAAATCTGGCTAAAGAAAGAATAATAAGATTGATGGTTATCAAAACAGTAAATTAAAACGGTTTAAAACTTATAAAATAAAAGCGTCAGGCATCACAGAACCCACAAGTAATCAAGATTGAAAGTCAATTTATCATGCATGAATTTTCTTTGAAAATAATTATCAACATGAAAGACAGAGATGGTTTAATCTCCTCCCGGAGTATTAAACCCTATGTTCAAATTATCATAGACAAACTCCCGCCGTCTTTTAAATAATAGAACATGCATTACAGATCAGATTCAATTGTTCATAAACAATTAAGACAATACTCCCATAAGAAAAATCACTTATTCATCTAAACTATATCCAACTTCTAAACCAAATCCATTTCTGTTTATCAGTTTAATATCAATGAACTAGTTAGCTACTCTAATTCATGCATTAATAAAAAGTCTAGACTAAGAACCTAACAATTATTACTCCTTATGATAAATCTGACAATCAAACCCTGATTTCCCTGGGAAACCCTAAAACCTAACTATGGAACAACTCAGACATTGCAAAGCATAAACAATACAATATCAAAGAAGAACAAATATTTAAATTAAATATAGATATATAAAGAGGTTCAGAAATCTTCTCCCAAAATACAGAGTTTCGGAATCTCTTCTCCACAATAATTCTCTCAGAAATAAAAACAAAGCTTATTCAATAATAAACCTAAGCCACAAGGCTTTTATAGTTTAAAAAAATAAAATAGGAATAGGAAATCTTGATAAATCTTGAGAACACATGTGCAAAAATATGGAAAATCTCCAAATTTCTCGCAGGAGGCTGGATTAGTCGGTCTGGGCCTGGATTGATCGGTCTGGGTGCTCCGGGTCGGTCTGGACAGATCGGTCTAAGTTTTCTGACTTTTCCAGGGAGTTTGGCTGGACCGATCGGTTTGGCTTGCACGTGCTTCATCTGCGAGGCAGCTTGACCAGTCTTCAGTAAAACAGCCATAACGTTTGATTGCACAAATGGATGGACTTCAAACATCGTCCATATGAAAGCTAACTCACGTGGCTATCTTGTGTCAAAATTTCAGATTCATCCATCGGTGGGAACTTCTTCAAACGTTGGAAATATTTTGACCTTTCTGCCAGATTCTGCACCTGAATATGCCAATTTGCATCCAAAACGTCCCGAACACCTAGAAAGTTGTAAAAAATACCAATTTTGCAGAGAAAAGCTCGGGTAACGTTAAATAGATAGCATAAATGCTTACTATAAAGCGTTAAAACCGAGTAATATCATTAGGTCTTGTAATTCATAAATCTTCTTATAGATGATGCCCTTAATTCTAGGATTGAATTGATCTATCATTTCTAGAAGTTAGGAAATTTGCGCCCGAAAGGTGTTCGATAAAATGCTGGAACCAATCTCTATAAGCTAAATGAGGCCTAACCAAAGAGATTTGTGTTAGTTAGTTTAGTGGTTAAGATAAATTGGATCTTAATGTTTCTCAATTGTGTAGTTTTGCAAGTTTCAAATTGCATAATTAGGAAAATATTAGTGCCATGAAAGTGGATTAGTCTAGGTTTCGGAATTTAGACCAAGGATTAGCTTAATAGTTAGAATAAAGCACCACATGAGTTCATTTGATCACCTAAATCAATTGCCTAAACCATTTGCTCAGCCCTTTTATATTTGATTTCAATCTTAATTTTCAGTTGACTTTTGTTAATTGCAGTTGACATTTGGAACTTTGACTTTTGTTTGAATTTTGACTTTTTGTTAATTTGAGATGATTGAACCTATCCAATTCTATTTGGTTTAGACTAAATACAATTCTAATAGGATTAACGTGTTAGCCTTTACCTGAATTTGGTTGATTCCTTAAGTTCTACAATGATTAATGAATGTAGTTGAGTATTTGCTTGAATAAGTAGAAATTTTTGTTTATCAATATCCGTTAAATGTCGGCAAGTTGTGTTGTGCCTTATCTTTTTGTGAAAGTCGCAAAAAACATTTCAGCTCAGCATTTTAAGATGTTTTGGGATATTCTTCTTTCTCTTTTTAGCTTAGCTTTTTAAGATGTTTTTTGGCCACTAACATCGTCTCCCCCATCTCAGGGAAAAGGTTTGCTCGGGGGAGACTTCATCAAAATTGACTCACATTATATTGTGTTCCTTAGGCAGCGATGGAGACCTTATCAAAATTGCTATGTAGAAGAGAACTTATTTATATATCTCAATGAATGATCTTTTAGGTTCTATGGGCCCTTAAGCGACTGATCATAGGTAACCAATCAACGCTCTTTTTCTATGAACATAGGATAATGCTTCACGAAGAAACCTCTTGAAAGTTTCTTAAAGGTGTGAGAATCATGTCAATGTTGCTTTGCCTATGATGTCCACAAACAACGAACAGTATAACTACACTTGGCATATGGAGGAGGACAACGACGAGAAAGGAAGATGTTTATTAGCAACCTAGTGTCTAACGACTAACCGACCTAAGAATCGTATAAATAACAATGAGTCTTATTACAATGCCTTCACCCTAGTTTCATCCAGACGGGCCAGACTAGTCTACTGAACATCGACTTTCCGCTAAAGCCTTAACAGAATGACCATGGCCTTAATAATTTGACAATGCCCATATTCTTGTTACAAATCCCTTTCAGTACACTATTCGGCCACTAAGGCCATTTTAGGACACTTTGGCCAATTCATAATATGTATCCGGCCCTTAAAGTCGCTTTCACATTATTTGGCCTACAACCTTAGAAAGAACACACAAAAAGTCTAAGTTTCTGTTAAAGGCACTCATCTTAGAATTCGGCGGACTTGACTGAATTCTTCGATTTTATAGACTGACCGGCTCATAGACTGATGTAGACATATTAGGCCAACAAATTACCTTACTGACTCATTCCTTCAGAAACTCGACTACTTTTTCCCACTACAAAACTCTTTCTATCAACAAACTGGTAACTAGAGAAAAATAATTAAAAGATTTAGAGACTTAGTATTTATTGAAGTTTTGGTGGTTTTAACCCAAAGCCAATTGCTCAATAACCGTCCAATCATAGAGCGCCACTCAGCGCGCACGCCAGCCAACCTCTCATGCGCATTTCTTAGCTAGCTGCCTACGAGATGTCTTCATCACTTAGCCAAATAAATGTCATGCTCCCCTTTCCCCACGTGGCACGATAACACTCAACTACCTTGTCTAAATCTTGGCAAAATCATGTATGAACCGACCAACTACCACTTTAACCAGACTAGGCCAAAATCTGACCAACTACCACTTTAACCCTATTTCTAGGACTTTATGACTTAGCTTGATTTTAGCTCTGATTTTCATCACAATTTAGTCCATGAGCTCGACCTAGCTCAATGTCAGACTACCTAGCCTTGATCGAACCTTAGATTCTTCCCATGCATCTTTGATCATGTTTTCCATGTATGTTTCAAGCGTTTATGCTAAGCCTTGGTCCCATTAAAGCCTAGCCGTCCAGCCGTCCTGCCATTCCCACCCATTGTATAACATTAATGACATTTTTTGGGATTTCCACCATAATACATTGAAATATATGAACAGTCACTAGCCTATATGTAATTAAATAAATAATCTAATTATAAATAAGCCAAGGCCAAAACTGTTTCAAATCATGCATCTTCGGAATTTTGCAAACTTATCATTTTCCTGACTTTTTCCTTAGCCAACCTAGACTTTTCTTAGTTTTTTTCGGATAAAGTCTTAGTCTTAGGTTTCAAACCTCTTTGTTTCAACTCGGCCAGCCTAGCCAAATCGTAGTCTTAGCCGTTCGTGGGTGTTACTCTTATTCCCAAATGGAATTTACACACACATGATCAACATTCTCTCGAGATTAGCCGATAAGCCTAGTTTTTTTGTCACCAGCCTAGTTAACTCATAGAATTAATTAACAAAATTATAAATTTGATTATATTGAATAATGTTAGAGTTTGTATAGAGATATATAGTGAAGTGTATACAAGGTAAGTAAGCCATCTTGAATAATGGGATGTATAGTGCACGGAAAATGGTTTAGTTAACCCATCTGCAAGTTGATCATCTAAGGAAAAATGAACGACTCTAAGGTCACTAAGCTGAAATAATTTGAAAATGAAGTGATAGTCGACTCCAACATGCTTCATGCGCGAATGAAAAACATGATTAGCGCAGAGATATGTGGCACCGACATTGTCATAGTATATGACTGGAGATTCTTATAACGTAATGCCAAGTTCAAAAAGCATAGAAGTGATCCACATGACTTCGGTCGCAGTTGCTACAACATATTTGTACTCAGCTTCAGTTGAGGATCGAGCTACTGTAGACTATTTCTTCGATGACCAGGAAATTATATGACGACCTAGGTAAACCAAGTATGCACTAGTAGTGGACTAATGATCTTTATCACCTGTCTAATCAGCATCAGAGTAAGCATGAAGACGCAATTCATTCTTAGAGGAAAATCAGAGACAATTTTCTGGTGGGGAACAAAGGTAGCAGAGAATGCGTTTAGGTGCAATCCAATGGTCAGAGGTGGGATAGTGCATAAACTAAGAAAGCTTGTTGACAGAATAAGAAATATCAAGGCGACTAAATAACAAATACTGGAGACTGCCAATAATCATTCTGTATTCTTTTGGATCTTAAAGTTTCGTTATAAAGTGTTCTATGACAACTTATCTGCAGTTTACTTAACTGGAAACCCAACTTTCCATTCAAGAACAAAGCACTTTGATTTGGATCATCATTACATCGAGGAAAGAGTAGCTCTTGGTGCAATTGTATTCACACATGTACCAGCTTATCACTAGCTTTCAAATATATATATATATATATACTAAGTCTTTACCTCAGCATTCATTTTCTGAGTTAAGGTTCAAACTTGGTGTAGCTAATTCACCCACACCAATTTTAAGGGGGACTTTTAAGGAACAAGTAAAACATGAAACTTCAGCGACTCTAAAACAGAGAGAAGGTTTGAAAAATCTTTCAAGTGGAATCGTGATGGGCTGATATTACTCGGTTTTAATGCATAATAATGGGCATGAATGTCTGCTATTTTGCATTATTTCGAGTATTTTCCTTGCATATTTGGTAGATTTTCAAGATTCTAGGTCTTCAGGTCGTGTTGGAACAAAAAGGAGCATTTCAGAGCATTTCAAAAGAATTGGCTAGATTCAGTACAAAGTGATCGATCATGCAAAGAGTTGATTGATAGAGCAAATGCTTTAGAGAAGTGCACGATCGGGCTGATTGGATATCGATCAGACATTTCCCCCTGAAAATCCAAAGCATTGGATCGATCGGGCTAAGATGGAGAACGATCGTGGAACATTACAGAGTGCTCGATCGTGCAACTATTTGATCGATCGAGCACTTCACCCGAGAAGAACCAAAAATTTCCATTTTTTGCAATCCAAGTCCTCAACTTATCCAATTTCCATATTTTTCTATTTTGACTTTTTAGACTATAAAAGCCTTTGGCTTAGGTTTATTTTAGATACACTTTGAAGCTTTATTTTATTTTAGTGAGTTTTACTGATGGAGAAGAAATTTTTGAACCCTTTTCTAATATATCTATATTTATTTTATTATGTGTTCTTCAAAGATATTGATTTTTGTTTTCTTGTAAATGTCCGAGTATTTCACTAGTTAGGTTTTAGGGTTTCCCAGGAAAAATAGGTTTGAATGTTAGGGTTTAACATAAAGGATTGGAATTGTTAGGTTCTTAGCTACGATTTGTTATTAATGCATGAATTAGATTGTCATCCTTGTTCATTGATATTAGATTGATAAACGCAAAGATGTTTGATTTAGAGATAGAGTCTAATGTAGTTAGACACAGCAAGAGTTTGTTTCTAATAATTCAAACCCAATGTTTAATACTTTGAGAGAAGATTATTCTATTGTTGTCTTTCATGTTGAGAACTATTTTCAAAGTAAAATTTTGCATGTTAACCTTGGGTTTTAAACCTGAATACCTGTGAAATTCCCTGATGCCTGACTCTTTTGTTTAATTGTTTACAACCGTTATTTCAATTATTGATTTGAGTCCATTACAAAAAATCTTAAAATTTCATCTGAGCTTGATTTGGGATAAAACTGAACGTTGTTCAGTCTGGTCCATGTGGGATTCTACCCTATCTATACTACTGTGATCTATTCTCTGTAGTATTAGTTTAGGATTTAAATTTTATCTTTATCAGAATTTTGGTGCTGTTGCCGGAGACCAATAGTGCTTTTCAAGTTGTCATTTAGAATCGAGTGTAAAGTTTTTCTTTTACAGTACTCATCTCGTTCTTTCTTCTTGTTTTTTCCTTACAGGTGTATGATCAGAAGATCTGACAAATGCTCTAAATTTCTAAATCGTAGTAACTTAGAACTTGTAAGGATAGAACGCTCAAACCAAAAAGCAAAGAAATACGCAAGCTCATGCAACCCAATGGCTGAACATGTTTATCTCATCAATCCCATCGCATCCGAACGTCACAACGATCCACCTGCTTTTGAACTCAACCAAATGATTATCCATCAAGAGTGAGGTGGTGGTAACGGAAATCAAGTGCCACAAGGCAAACAATGAGCTGATAACAACCAAGCTCCACCGGAAAATCCCAATCCTCAGAACGTTGATGGAAGAAATTTTGTCTTGTATGGAGATCCAGACAGGGTTGCTAATCAGCGCAATGCTCAGAACCATCCTCTAGTTGGTTCATTCAACAATCCCCAAGCATTCTATGCTAACAGGAAACCAATCCAACCCAAACAACCTTAGCGAGGGTAATACCAATTTCCCATACAGCTCGTTCAGATGGTCCGTAACAACCAATTCAGTGGTTTACCCACTGATCACCCAATGGATCATATTGACACTTTTGAGGACATCTACAGTACTACCAAACTCAATAGAGTATCACGCGATTTTATGTACTACATCTTGTTCCACCACTAGGACTAACACTTTAAGGAACAAGATCTATGCTTTTGCACAAAGTTCTGTGGAATCATTCTATGAATCTTGGGAGCGATTCAAAGAACTTCTTCGTGATTTCCCACACCATGGTTTCTCGGATGTAAGTATCCTCAACACCTTCTATAGAAGAATTTTCCAGAAGTATCAGCTGTCCTTAGATACATCAAGCGATGGAGACTTTATGCAGAAATCTATTCCAGATGCCTATCGCTTGATAGAGAACCTCACATCTAGCAATAGCAATCAATGCCCAGAGTATGATCGTCGAACAAAAGCATGTGCACCCTCTTCTAACTCTGAAATTTAAGAGATGAAAAGTGAACTCTAAGAGATGAAAGGAATGCTTAATCAAATTCTAAAGAATCAAAGCCCGAAACATGCTAGCTTTGCTGAAGATCTAGAAGTTGATTCTTTGCAATTCAGAAGCAGAATACTGTGGGAGTTGAAAAGGAAGTGAGCTATATTAATAGTCAAGGTCAAAGGGTATACAATCAAGGGTACAATCAAGGGAACAACAAGAATCATCCCAATCTCTCTAGGAGGAGTATTAATGTAGAAAATCCTCAAGATCAATTTTACCCAACTCATCAAAATCTTTTTGTGCAGAACTCGAATCCAAGCGGTTTTCAGCAAGCCTCTCAGCTTGTTTACTAACAACCTCAACCTCAAGCTTAACAAAGCAATTCAATAGAATTGATGTTCAAGCAACTCTTAGAAGGACAACAACAATCTCAAAGAGAAGTCAAGGAATTGAACCAAAAGTTTGAAGCCTTTTCTACACATGTCAAACAATTAGATATACAAGTTGCTCAGACTTCTGAAGCTGTAAAAAGACAAGCTGGTGTCTACCCTGGGAAAGTTGAGGACAATCCGAACGGTTATTGAAAGTCTTTGGTATCTAATTTTAAAGAAATTAGGTAATTTGGAAAAAGATACGAATTTTGGGAAGTTGGAACATGAATTGATATTACTCGGTTTTAATACATAATAATGGGCATTCATGTATGCTATTTTGCATTATTCCGTATGTTTTCCTTGAATATTTGGTAGATTTTTAGGATTCTAGGTGTTGGGTTCATATTGGAACAAAAAGGAGCATTTCGGAGGATTTAAGAAGAATTGGCTAGATGCAGAACAAAGTGATCGATCGTGCAAAGTGTTGATCGATCAAGAAATTGCTTTAGAGAAGTGCCCGATCGGGCTGATTGGAGATCGATCGGGCATTTCCACCTAGAAAAATCCGAAGAATTGGATTGATTGGGCTAAGATAGAGATTGATTGTGCAAAATTACATAGTGCTCGATCGGGCAACCATTTAATCGATCGAGCACTTCACCCGAGAAGAACCAGAAATTTCCATTTTTTTCAATCCAAGTCCTCAACTTATCCAATTTCCATATTTTTACTATTTTTAATTTGTAGACTATAAAAGCCTTTGGCTTAAGTTTATTTTAGATACACTTTGAAGCTTCATTTTATTTTGGAGATTTTTTACTGAGGGAGAAGAGATTCAATACCTTGTTTTTGGGGAAGAATTTCTGAACCCTTTCTAATATATCTATATTTATTTTATTATATGTTCTTCAAAGATATTAATTTGTATTTGCTTGTCAATGTCTGAGTAGTTCAGTAGTTAGGTTTTTTGGTTTCCCAAGGACACCAGGTTTGAATGTTAGAGTTTAACATAAAGGATTGAAATTGTTAGGTTATTAGTCTAGAATTTTTATTAATCCATGAATTATATTTGCCTCCTAGTTCATTGATATTAGATTGATAAACGCAAAGAGATTTGGTTTAGAGATTAGATGTAGTCTAGATGAATAAGTATTCTTGTTTGCAAGAGTATTGTCCTGAATTCTTATGAACAATTGAATCTGATCTTTATTGCCTGGTTAAATTAGTTAGACACAGAATGTTTTTGTTCCTAATAATTCGAACATAGGGTTTAATACTCTGAGAGAAGATTATTCTATTGTTTTCTGTCATGTTGAGAACTTTTTTCAAAGTAAAATCCTGCATGTTAACCTTGGCTTTTAAACCTGAATACATGTGGAATTCCCTGATGCCTGAAGCTTTTATTTCATTGTTTGCAACCGTTATTCCAATTACTATTTTGATTCAGTTACAAACAATCTTAATATTTTGTCTTAGCTTGATTTGAAATAAAATTGAACGTTGTACTGTCTGGTCTTTGTGGGATTCGACCCTATCTATACTTCTATGATCTTTTCTCGGCAGTATTAGTTTAGGATTTAAATTCTATCTCTATCATGGGACAAAGAGTAAACAAGACCACTGAAATCAAGACAACAACTCAAGCCCAACATTCAGATCAGCTCGAGCTAAGGAGGAGAGTATTGTTGCAAAACAGGATAAAAACATGAAAAATCAGAGTTTTAAGAATTTGATAAAGGAGAAGTAGGTGAAGAATTGTGTGACAAGTGAAGACATATTTGTAGTTTTGGGGTTGTTGAATTCAGCTGATGATTAACATGTGGCATTAAGTTAACAGAGGATGCATTGTTGCTTTAGTAAAAATTGACTCAATGTTGCACTACAAGAAAAGTGCACATTAATAGCATTCCGTGATAGCACTAATTTCAGTTTTGCTATCGTAGGTGTCCCTAAGGTTTCATATCTTGCTAAAAATGCTATTTATGTTGATGAATAAGATGGAATTAAAAAAATGGTCGCACTTTGTAAATTTTGGTAACACTTTACCAAATCTATGTGATTGTATTTTTTAATAGATGTTAATACTCAATTATAACGCTAATCTGTTTACTAAACCTCTAAAAAATTTCTAAGTGTTAAAAATTTCCCTATTTCTTAATCTTTTTTTCCCTCTAATATTTTTTCCTTTTTCCCTCTTCTCTTTCCCTAGCTCCCTTTCAACGATCCCTCAAATATCATCTCTCATCTCCTTTTATCTTCTTCCATATACCTTCATTCGAAGATCCCTCATAAATCAATCCGTCAAATATCATCTCAATCTTTGCTGGTGTCATATGCATGTCTCGCAAATCTTATCTCTCATATATCTCATTGAACTCCTCTAGCCAATCGAATCAATCAAGTCTTGGATTTGATTATGTAAATTAACACGAGGAGCTTACAAAGAAGATGAGAGAGTGTAAAAGGTATGCTTAGCATCATTTCTCGGTATATGGTTTTGATACTCGATTTCTATGCAGGCTGCATTGAAAGTCGAATTCCACTGTTTCCTATATATGCCGATTTTATTTCCTGTATTTTATGTATTCCACTATTTAAAATTAAAAATATGACAATATTTATGTTTATTTAATATAAAACATTATGATATTCTAAATAATTTAAGCAAGATATGTGAAACATTAAAGTAATTACAACATGACAATCTCAAAAACATAAAACATTAACCTTTAATGTATAGGATTATAGTAAAGAGTTTTGGGGTTTGGGGTTTTTATTTAGTGTGTAAGGGTTTGGGGTTTGTGGTTTGAGGATTTGACTTAGTGTTTAAGATTTTGGGGTTTGGGGTTTTGATTTAGTGTCTAAGGGTTTGGGGTTTGTGGTTTGGGGTTTTAATTTAGTGTCTAAGGGTTTTGGGGTTTTAATTTAGTGTCTAAGGGTTTGGGGATTTAATTTAGTGTCTAAGGGTTTGGGGTTTGGGGGTTTTGATTTAGTATGTAAGGGCTTGGGGTTTGTGGTCTTAAGATTTGATTTAGTATTGAAGAGTTTGGGATTTGTCGTTTGTGGTTTTGATTTAGTGTCTAAGGGTTTTGGGTTTAGGTTTTCGGGTTTGGAGTTTGGTTTTATAATTTAGTATTTAAGGGTTTAAGGTTTGGGTTTTTTGGTTTGGGGTTTTGATTTAGTGATTTTATGTACTCAATTTTGTTTTGTATTTACTACCTTTAAAAGCCTAATTACAACATGACAATATCAAAAACTTAAAACATTGACCTTAACATATATAGGATAAGAGTATAGATTTTAGGGATTTATTTCTTAGTGTTTAGTTTTAGGTGGTTTTTGATTTATGGTCTTATTTAGACTCAAAGGGTTTATGATTTGTGGTTTGGGGTTTGTCTTTAGTGTCTAAGGGTTTGGCGTTTGTGGTTTGGGGCTTTGATCTAGGGTCTAAGGGTTGATTACTTATCATAAAATTTTAAAAACGCCATGGATGTAAATCTATAAGGCGGGAATTGAAAATTATTAAGGCGCTACAGTAATATTTCGTTTTACACTTAAACTCAAATAAAAAAGTAAAACGTTTAACCTTTTCTGGTTTCGCAACAACGACGGCCATCGTTAGGGTTCTTTGCATGTCCTTCCCTCTCTTCTCCTTCTCATCTTAGGGTGTTCAATCTCAGGTTGTGTAGGAAATTGTGAAGCTTTAATTTCAGTTTCAGTACTTATATTTTGTTCCATCTGTGCCACATAAGTCTGATTGACTGTCAATTGTACAGATTGAAGCTTTATAGATTCGTGGACCTAGCGATATCAATAAAGAGTTGTCCCTTATTCAGACCAGAGATTGTGAGTATTGTGACTGATTGTCATTTTTTGTTATAATTTCATGATGTTCTAGTTTTGATTGAATACCTTTGTGTGGTGTCTTATTTTCGGTTTACTTGAATTGTCTGAGTTCAAGTAAGGACATACATTAGTGACAATGGCAAAGGATTGGGTATATCTTACCAGGTATGGAGTTTAATTCTAAATGTTGTATATCTTCTATATGTTGTATATGCTCCTATTCTTTCTTTTTTATACATTGAAGGGTTGATCCTGCATATGAGGATGGTGCACGGGCTTTTGTAGAGGCAGCATCTTTGGCCTCAGGAGAAAGGGACGTGATTATATGCAGTTCATCGACTGTCGTAATATGGATCGACATTGTCAAAATGATGTAGTTCATCATCTGGTAACAAGAGGAATGGATGAGACTGAAAATCATCGAAAAGATTGGTTTATTCATGGTGATTCTATATTAGAGGCTGGAGGTGGAAAAAATAACACAGTGTAACAAAGAAATAGTTGGGTTATATCATGCTGCTCAATACACATATGAAGAGTTGGTTATAACGGATGAGTCTGCTGAGGTTGATGACAAGAAAGAAGATGAGTTCCTTAGGAAGCTATCAGATGGTGAACCCCCACAATATCGTAGCTATGTCAACCATAGAAAAAATTTCCCTCTTTCTTAATCTTTTTTTCCCTATAATCTTTTTTGCTTTTTCCCTCTTCTCTTTCCCTTGCTCATTTCAACGATCCCTCAAATATAATCTCTCATCTCCTTTTCTCTTCTTCCATATACCTTCATTCGACAATCCCTCATAAATCAATCCCTCAAATAGCATCTCAATCTTTTTTGGTGTCATATGCATTTCTCGCAAATTTTATCTCTCATAGATCTCATCGAAGTCCTCTAGCCAATTAAATCAATCAAGTCTTGGATTTGATTCCGTAAATTAACACGAGGAGCTTACAGAGAAGATGAGAGAGTGTAAAAGGTATGCTTAGCATCATTTCTCGGTATATGGTTTTGAAACTCGATTTCTTTGCAGGCTGCTTTGAAAGTCGAATTCACAAAATCATGGAGGAAAGAAGGGAAAATGTTTTAGCTCTTCACACAGAAGCTCAGGTACAATAAGTTTAGGTCTTTTGTCTTTATTAAAGGTTTACGTTTTAGATATTGGGTTGGGTTTCATATTGCTAGGGTAGAGGCATCATCTTCTTTGGAGTAGATTCATGAAGTTGTATCATAGCTTAACTCTATTATGTCCTGACCAAAAGATCATCTATAACACTTTGGCTTAGGAAGAGGTTGTTCTAACGAGGTATTAGGTTTTACTTTATTGGAGCTTATGAGTTAGATATGGTAACACCTTTCTCTTACAATTTGGCTACATGTTTGAAAAAAATGAGAAATTTTTAATCGTTTCTATTGGTTTAAAGTTGGGTGAAATGTTATGACAGGGATTCAAGCAGATATCGTAGAAGCAGAGCACGAATATTGGTCATCATTTGTACCACTTCCTCTAGAGATTGTTCTATCTGCTGGAGAACAAAATGGTTATTAAAACTTACAAAAATACTAGGTTGCTCTCTACTAAATCAATACTTGATTCATATTGTTATTATTCATATTGATTGCATATTTGTGTTTGGATAAGAAATGACTCTAGATGAATACGAGAAAATGGGTTGTAGAAGTCACAAAGTTTGCTTATGTGAGCATCAATGAGCTTCTGAAGCCAGCAAAGGGTGAGTTTTTGATAATTTATGCAAACTTGTTGATATTGGTATGAAAAGAATGGATAACTGACCAGGCCATTGAGGGATCAAAACATATAATATAAACAACTTGTTTCACTTGACTTGTAGGACTGTCTGTTTAGTGTTTCTTGTAGTGTATGAGGAATTAAGCTAATAAATTGGTATATGTTTCAGGTTATTAATTTGTCTCTTAACTATGATTGAGTCAATGCAGTGGTTTGGTGAAGATATTTTGAGATGAAAATGCTCCAAAATCTGAGTGCTAACAAGTTTCATTGAAGTTCAAGTGAAATTCTCTAAAGAAGGTGAACATATATGTAAGACATATCTTCCCTTGGACCTGCTGGTACTTGGATTTTGGAGTATTTGGTCAAAGAACTCTATATATATGATTGTTGAGTGGAAGTGAAATTTGTATTTAAATTGTGAGTGATTTTTCAATATCCACAAGTTAGGAAGTAAAGTTTGTATTTAATTCTTTTCTGAACATGACCTAGTATCATGATGAACTCGATAGTGTATTAACTTGATATGGGATTAATGTTTTATGGTTTATTACCATATTTCAATTTAATATTTATAGGAACAAGTTACTTTCAGATTGATTGTCTGCTTTTTACTCATTGGTCATTGCTAAATAAATTTATTTCTGTTTTAAATAAATTTATTAAGATTTTCTATAATTTTCAGAATTTTAATTTGTACATTTTATATAATCCGAAATTTTTAATTAATAAATAGATGTAAATATTTTTTAATTTTAAAATAAACATTTCAATAAGTTAAAAGAATTTGAAAGATGTTAGTTTTGTGAAAATGTTTTTAAAACATTTTAAAACAATATATATTTTATATATGCTGATTTTATTTCCTATATTTTATGTATTTCACTATTTAAAATTAAAATAAATATGCCAATATTTATGTTTATTTAATATAAAAAATTCTGATATTTTAAATAATAAACACAAGATATGTGAAACATTAAAGTAATTTTTTATTATTAAATTTTAAATTTATTAATCAAACGAGAAAGTGTCATATGTACAATAAAAAATCAAGAAAAGAATAAAAACTGGTCCGATGAGCTAGAGTGAAAAGAGATATCCCTATGTGGTGTGCAATGTATTCTAAGGTGCCTCATTAAAATCTGAATCTAGAAAATCCAGTGGGATAAAACTAGATTCAGGAAAAAGAGTACAAACCTTAGAATACGAACCAATAGGATGGATGAGTAAAAAGCTGTAGGTAGTGTTGAGAGAGTAGACACTAGTGAGCATGTAATCAACTTTGTAGAGAGTGCCAACGTGTTGAGATTCCATAGAGTGGCGAGTGTGGGCTATAGGTGAGGCTTTTGAGGCCATCTTTAATACAACGGACAACTTCTCGCTTGAGGTAGGCGTGTGGATGGGCTGGTGCACCATGACGTCTCCCATTCCTTTCTCGCGAAATATGATAGATTGTGGTTTGTAAGCACATCTTGAGGAGGATAGAGTTAATGCAGGTGTAGCGGCTGTGGCGAAGAGATGTGAGAGTAAGATGCCGATCCGGTGTGAGGCGAAGGCTGGATTGCTCCCCATCACAGGCAGGCGAAGAAAAGGTGATCTCGTGTCTCATCTGGTTCACCACATAGGAGACAAGGCTGGATTGCTCCCCATCACCGCATTTGTGATCCTGTTTGCAACCTGTCAAGAAAAACCAGCCAACAAATAAACGCATACTGTGGTACCGATTGTGAAAACCAAATAGTGTTAGTCCATGATTTTGGGGGAAGAGATTGTCCTAGCTGCTGCCATGTGGTGAATGAAGAGAAGACAGGCTTGTATGTCGCGGTGCTATGCTTCCACATAGGTGTGTCACATACACCGAGAGCGTGGGGGCGAGGAATATTTTGTAGCCGATCATACAGCTGTTGGTGAATGGGTAAGCGTGAGCAACGGAAACACCATGACGATTGAGAGGTTGCTAATGCGAGAGTGGCATGACTCGGAATCTCGAATTCGCGAAAGCCCGCTTCACCCGTGATAGAAAAGAAAGGTCGAAGGGTGGACCAGTCTTCATACCAAAAGGAAATACTTTGACCATCGCCAACTTTGTATCGTAAGAAGGTCGATGCTAGGCCATGAGCTTTGAGTAATTTTTTCCATAGCCACGAGCCTCGGTTAGTGTGTGGCACATCCCAGAAGGTTGATTGACGGAGTAGAGTGTAACCGCCAAATAAGACTTAATGTGAAGACCATAGCCGTGTCATGAAACTTACGAAGACCCAAACCACCATTATTTTTAGGAGTACAAACATCATACCGGTTTAGCTTGGTCATGTGGTTATTTGTCGGAGAGCCTGACCATAGGAAGTTACTACAAAGGCTATCTAGGTCCCGGAAACACTTCTTTGGCAAACGAACAGCGGATTGCCAAAAGTTCACCGTACTGATGACTACCAATTTAATCAGTTGTAGACGACCTGCAAAAGATAAAAACTTAGTAGCCCCGGATGTCATACGAGATTTAATTCGATCAAGAAGGGGTGCATAATCAGCGCGTTTGAGACGGGTTGTAGTAAGAGGTAGTCCAAGATAGCGAATTGGGAGTGCGGAGTGAGTGATGCCCAAACGGTTGATAGCCTAAAGAAGATCCGGTTGTGGTTGACCAGCCGTAAAAATAGATGACTTTCTGACATAGACATAGAGCCCTGTGGCGCGTCCAAACTTTGTCATAACATCGAGGATACCATCTAGCGAAGTCTTTGTCCCGTCCGAGAAAAACAGGATGTCATCAGCAAAACAGAGATGTGTTAGTCCAGTGTTACGGCATTGAGGATGGTAACCAATTCGCCCAGTAGCTGCACCTGCATTAAGAAGTTTGGACAGGACGTTGTTAGCAATGACATAAAGGTAAGGAGATAGTGCACAACCCTGCCGAATCCCACGCTTGCTCGGGAAATAGCCCGATGGCTCTCCATTGACCGAGACCGAGAATGTCGTAGTGGTGATACATAGGCGACCCCAATGTATGAAACGATTTGGAAGCCCAATAACCTGTAAAACAGAGAGAATAAAATACCAATTAATAGTGTCAAAAGCCTTTGAAATGTCAAGTTTAAAGGTGCATCGAGAGGAAAGTGAGGTTTTATGGTAGTCCTTGACGATTTCCATCGCAAGCATGACATTCTCAAGTAGCAGGTGATAGTAGGATTTTTCGGTTTCTAAAACGTATCAATTCCTATTACACTATCATTGTCGTTGTAGTAG
>OVBE01007657.1:0-18201 GCA_900406425.1 Iberis pinnata
AATAGAATACTAACTACAACAATCTAATTACCAAAATTTTAGTATCACAAACATAAAGTAAAGTATTTTAACTAAATATTTTTAAAAATAATATAAATCTCTTATCCAATTAACTAGTAACTAATCTTATAATATGATAAATTATAAAAATTTATATTCCATATATATTAATAATAATAAAATTTAATATTTTAGTAACTAAAATAAAAAAACTTCCAAATTTTTATGTTCACAAACATGAATAAAATAATCATAATTAACTAATTTTCTCAAAATAAATGTATATATGCACAAAGCCGAAAAAATATTTAACTTTTTTTGTTTGGTCAAATAAATATTGAGTTTTGGTTCGTGAAGCCAAACTAGACCTCAAGTTGGTCAACTTTAACAATCCGTTAAGTTTGACTAACGTTGGGTCTAATTTGTCCCAGTCAATTATCGTTAGATATTAATTTTGGAAAGTCAACATTAATTCAAGTTTTTTTTGGATCGCATGATAGTTGGAAATTTTTTTGGCGTTTTCCAGTAACTTGAGGATTTTTTCGACAATTTCCCCTTAGATTAATTAATAGTTTCAATGTTTATCATCTTGATTTTATAAAAAATTATTATATCATATTTCTATCATAAAAATATATAGAAAAAATATAACTGAATTTCCTAATAAAAATCATCTAGAAATTATTAAAAAAATTACTTGTTAGATGCGTTATCATCAAGTAATGATCCTGCTTAAAAAATTTAATACTATTTTTTTAATATTTTATTATATAAAAGGGAGAGATTGAGGTTTTTGAGGTATCTACCTTCACATTTTACAAACATGTTTTTAAGATGTCATATCAACTATTTACAAAATAAAATTTATCTATTGTATAAAAGGAAGAGATTGAGGCTTGTGAGAGTGTCCACATCACCATCTCACAAATCCGTTCTTAAGATGCTACATCAGCTATTTAAAAAATAAAAATTGATTTCATAATTGTTTCTATGTACTTAAAGATCTTGAAAAAAAAAGCCATGAAACGAAAAGTCATAAAATAGGACATAGAACATAGAACATGAAAAGTCACCTTCACATTATTTTTTATTTTCTCCATTTTTGCTTCTCATCACTATCAAGATATTTTTCTAGCAACAATGACCAATCGAGGTTAGATCTTGGTTGGTCTTCGTATTCGTCATCTCCTTCATCGATAAAAAATAGATCTAAAGTCATGCCTGTATTGAATCAGCTTAAATTGATATACACTTGGAAGTAAGAAAATAATAACAACTTTATAAGATTAAGAAAATAACTCAAAACTTAATCTCTCTTTCTCTCTTAAAACCCTTAACATTAAAAATCAATCTTAACCTACTCATTCGATTGTGTTTATATAGCCTTGACAACTTCCTGAACTATAATCGGAAACTCACATAATATTTTTGGATATCTTGTAATGATAATATCAAATCTAAACACAATCTCATTAAAATAACAAAGGATAACTTGCTCAACGAGTTTGTTTATTCTTTAAGCTTATCTCAACAATCTCTCCCTTAATATTTAACTTATCATCCTTGATCTCTTGAACACCAATGAGCTCTCTCATTTGTTTGAAATTGATCTTATCTAGTGCCTTGGTCGGAATGTCGGCTTTTCGTTCACTTCCAGGCACATGTTCAACATCTACTTGATTGTTTTCGACACGCTCTCTGATAAAGTGATATCTCTTGTGTATGTGCTTGCTTCTTCCATGAAATACATGTTCTTGGTCAAGGCTATCGCAGATTTATTATCGATCTTGATAATTACCTTAGCGTTTTACTCTCCGCTAATTTCTTCGAGCATGTCTTGTAACCAGATCCCTTGTTTAGCAGCCTCTGTCGCAACCATGAACTCGACTTCACATGATGATAAAGCAACTGTCTCTTACTTTTGAGAGCACCAAGTTACATGACATTCATTTAAATAAAATATATGACATGTTGTACTCCTACCATTATTGGAATCTTCATTGTGTCTGCTATCGCTGAATCTAACAAGTTTTTTCTTTGTCTTCCTTTCATAAGACAAACCTGTAAGAACA
The DNA here is from genome assembly GCA_900406425.1 of Iberis pinnata. Classification (NCBI taxonomy): domain Eukaryota; kingdom Viridiplantae; phylum Streptophyta; class Magnoliopsida; order Brassicales; family Brassicaceae; genus Iberis; species Iberis pinnata. The sequence continues at coordinate 2,073 of OVBE01007657.1, forward strand.
AGTCCCTTTTAGGTATCTTAGAACTTGTTTTAGCACAAATCCATAAGACTGCTTTGGTTCTTGCATGTATTTACTTAACACACCAACACAATATGACAAATCAGGTCTAGTGTGTAAAAGATATCCTAAGCATCAAATGCTTCTTCTATACTTCAATTCATCAATCCCTTCTTCTTCTTTTGATTTCAAAACTCTAATGCTAATGTCCATAGGCACTTGACATGCATTACATTCTTTCACAAGCGATTCTTCCAAGATCTTTAGTGCATATCTTTCTTGCTTTAATGTTATTCCCCTTTTGTGCTGATGTACTTCTATTCTGAGATAGTATGTCAATTTCCCTATATCACTCATACCAAACTTAGTGGACATACCTTTCTTGAATACGAGAACTAAGTCCAATGATGATCTCGTGACAAGCAAGTCATCCACATAAACTGCTACCAGCAACAACTCTTCTCCTTCTTGTTTTCAATATACAAAGACTTCTTTTGAGCACTTTACAAATTTCAATTCCTTTAGAATCGCATTGAATTTTCTGTTTATGTCCTAGGTGCTTGTCTTAGCCCATAGAGAGTTTTATCTAGCTTGTATACATTTTCTTCACTTCCTTTACTACAAACATGTCTGGTTGCTAGACATAAAATTTTTCCTTTATTTCTCCATGTAAAAACGCAGTCTTTACATCTAAGTGATGTATCTCGCAGCCATTACATGCGACTAGAGTTGTGAGAAGTTGGACCGTTTCTATTCGAGCCACTGGTGCAAAGAATTCATCATTGTTTATGCCATGTTTTTGAGCATAACCTTTTGCAACTAACCTTGCTTTATGCTTGTTTATACTTCTATCATCATTATGTTTTATCTTGAATACTCACTTGATTCCAATTACTTTGGCTCATTTAGATAAGTAAGTTAGTTGTCATGTCTTGTTCTTTTCTATTGATGCGATCTCACTTTCGTATGCATCTACCCAAGCTTTAACTCCTTTCGCTTCGTCAAAATCACAAGGCTCATTGTTACTCATCAGAAGGAGCTTCTCACTCTCAACATCGGCCATGAGTACATAATCTCTCAAGTAGGCAGGTTTATTGCTTTGTCTCTTTGACCTTCTCAAAGCAGGGACAACTTCAACTTATTCATATACCTCTTCATTCGTTTCAACTTCATCCGTTAGAGGTATTGCATTTTCTTCTATTTGATCTTTTTCTTCGATATCATGTGTCTCATCTATACCATCGTTTTCATCTTCTTTATTGTTTTCTTGATTCTCTTCTTTGTTTCTTCTTTCGATGGTGAAGGTTCCTACTTGACTTGAGACACTTTCTCTTGGTTTGTTCCACTCCCAACCAAATTTTTCATCAAACAAAACATCCCTACTTATTAAAATCTTCTTATTTATCATATCAAATATGCGATATGCTTTTGAGCCAGGTTCCACGCAAAGATGAACAAGTTTTTGTGAGATGTTCAATACAACCGAATACTATGAGATGTTCAATATTCGGTTTCTTCTTTCTCAAGCACTCATAAGGCGTTTGATGAACTAATGTTCTTGCCGCTACTCAGTTTATGATGTAAGTTGAGTGTCTTACACCTTCTCCCTATAGATAGTTAGGCATATGCATATGTTTTAAGACACTTCGAGTCATCTCAAGCAATTTCCTATTTCTTCTGAATACCACTTTGTTTTGTTATGGCGAGTATTGGGCTGTTAGGTGTCTCTTGATTCCTTTTTCATCAAAAAAGTTCTAAAATTCGAAAGACATAAACTCTCCTCCTATATCAGTGCGGAGACATCTAATCTTTTCCCCTTGTCTCTGCTTTTATTTTTGTCTTGAATTTCTGAAATTTCTCAAAACTTTGTTTTTCTCCTTCATAAGAATTGACCACGTGTATCTTGAATGATCATCAATTAGTACAAATATGTACTTGTTCTTTGCAGTTGTCGGAGGTATAATAGGACCGCACAAGTTGGCGTGAATGAGCTATAAGGCTTTCTCGGCATGATATTGAGTGGCTTTGGGAAAGACTTGTCTTGTTTGCTTACCAAGTATGCATAAAGAACATATCTCTTTCTTTATGTTGATATTTTGTAATGGGTTAGCCTTTTATTGATCATATATTTCATATTGTTGACTTCAATATGTCTGAGTCTTGCATGCCATTTACTTGAATCGTCGAGTTCCATTTCATGTAAACATGTTGCATCCTTCAGCTTCATCGTCACTTTATAAAGCCTATTTCTTCTTTCATGATTACTTTGCAGCCTGATTCAGTTGCTTGTCTAAGACTTATTATGTTGTTTTTTAGGTCAGGGATATAGTAGACGTCACTCGATATCTTCTTGTCGCTCTCCTTGGTTGTGAACAAGAACGATCCCTTTCCTTTTACATCAACTCTTGAATCATCTCCAATTCATACTTTTCTTGTAACCTTCTTGTTTAGCTTGGTGAAGTAGATAAGGTTACATATCATATGATTACTCGCACCATTATCTAGATACCATATGTTCTCTTCTTTTGCATGAGTTTCAAATTATCTGGTAGGACATTGTTTTCGTTTAGGAAAATGATTTCATGCATTAGAAGATCATCAACTTCTTGTGTATCATCACCTTCGATTTCTTTTACTTCTTGTAACTTAAGTAATCTATCGGGGAAATTTTAGGCATAGTGACCAGCTTTGTCACATCTGTAGCAAATTATCTTCGACGTGTCTCTTTGTTCAAATCTTCCTCGACCCCTTCTTCTACCAAAGAACCTTCCACCACGTCCTCTTCCTCTTCATTGGACAAAGTTCTCTTGGTCCAAAGAAGATTCTGACCTTGCATACATTAGTTTATATTAATCCTCTTGATCAGTCTTTAATGTTGATTCTTTCTTTGTATGCTTTGAGTCTTTCTACGATGTCATCGAATGTCGTCTTCTTAAGATCCAACACTTGCTCAAGTGCGGTGTTATAAATATGAAATAAAATATTAAAGGGCCCAATATAATTGGCTAAAAGGATGACGTGGACCGAATGAATCGGGTTTTTGGGGCATTATATTTTAAGAAAAGGAAATTTTCTAGGTTTTCCTAAAGGGATCGAGTTTTGGGGCATTATATAAGAGGCTTTAGTTTATTGTAAATATTAACACTTTAATCAATAAAGAAACCCTAGAGCACATTGATTTGCCTTAATTTTTTTCTCTCTTTCTTCTAACCAAGCGATTTTACAACATGCGGCTATTATAGTTATGAACTTCCTTTTAGGTAAGCTGTTCAAAAACTTCTTTACCACCTTTCTTCATCTATGCTCTCCATAGAGCTGGTGACTTAGCAACTATCTTTGATAGTCTCCCAGCAAAGAGATCAATATTCTTTGTCTCCTTCATCTGTAATTTATCAAACTGAGAAGTCAAGGTTTAGAGTCGAGCTTCCTTGACTCTTTCTGTGTTTACGTGTCTTGACTGGATTGCTTTCTAAATATATTTTGATGTCTTGTGATCACCAAATTGTATCACAAGAGTTTCATATATGGACTGGAAAAGAAGAACCCTTGCTAGGTCATCCTTTTCTTCATCTACTTGTCCAAGATCTATTGTTTCATAGAATTTGTTAATTTTGAGTGCTGTCATCATACGCATAGCCCAATATGTGTAATTTGTATCGTTAAGCATAAGATATTGAAGACCGTTACTCTTTGCGTTCGGGGATGAGATGATCTCTCCCATGATTTCTTCAAAACGGTTACTTTTGATTTGAAGAAGATGCTCTGATACCAATTATTGAATCAGCTTAAATCAATAAGCACATAGAATTAAGAGAATAATAACAACTTCCTTTGATTAAGAAAATCACTCAAAACTTAATCTCTCTCTATTAAAACCCTTAAGCTTAAAAATCAATCATACCCTATTTATCTTATTATGTTTATATAGCCTTGGCAACTTCCTAAACTATAATGGAAAACTCACATATTATCTTTAGATATCTCCTAATGATAACATCAAATCTAAACACAATCTCATTAAAATATGAAAGGATAACTTTCTCAACAATTTTGTTTATTCTTCAAGATTATCTCAATAGTCTGCCTCCTCTTCTTCCTTTTCTACGTCTCTCTTCAACCCCAAATCCCTTCCTTTATGCGTTTTTAGGTCCGCATCTATTTCCCTTTGGCTTTTTGACAATTTCCACAACATTTGGAAATTCATGCAGCAGCTCTTATTCTTTACTGTATTTTCAGTTTTCGATATTAGCTTTTTATCCATTGCATGTATCATCATTAGTTCTTTGAATGGTGCAGTAAGTATTGTCATTTCTCTTTGCAACATAGTTTCTTCGATCATAAGTTACACTTAAATCAAATATATAAAAAATGTTGAGTGGATGGAAGACCAATTAGAGTCTCGAAGGTTGTGGCTAGGCCACCAAGGTGCCAATTTTGAGCGACCATGCCACTTTATGTTCTAAAAAAATCAGATTATGGAGGGTAATTCTCAGCCATATTTTAGTATCCGTTTTACAAGGCTCGTGTATGACTTAATATGTTGAATTTTGAATGTAACAAGCTAATCTTTTAGCCGAATAAGATATAGTTTAGGTAATGAAACATCAAATCTTCATAGAGAGATTATTGAAAAAGGATACCTATGTGGTAAAGTAAAGCACTAAATTTTATTATTCAAAATATGTTTCTTACGGAGGTACACATTCACTTGCTTTAACAAGAGATGGCATAATCTGCTCGGTTAGTTACAATTTTCAAATTTTACTCAAAACATTATTTCTTCTGATGATTATGTGTTCACATTTAGTCTTCTTGGAAATGGAAGGACAATAACAACATGACAACCATTAGAGTTAGCTTTAATCACACAGATCAAGAAGAAGGTAAATGAATAGTTAAATCGATTACTTGCGGTGCTCGCCATGCACTTTCCATTGTAGTTTGGAATTAAGTATTTGCGCCAATTGTGGATAACAACTACTCTGAATCGACCAAGATGTTAAATATTTTAGACACATATAACACCATTTATGAGCATAAAAAGAGCAATGGCGCTTATATAATATGTATAGCTTTTGGTCCAAGGGATAAATATGTACTAAAAGATCTCATGTGGCCTTATATCCTTGAATTGGTTGATAAGGAACTTAGACATATTATCCAGATTTCCAAAGTTCTTAGTGAACAAATTGGTGCAGGACACCATGTGTGGCCGGTTGCTATTCACGAACACTAGGTGCTGGTGGTTCTAAATGTACTTATGGTTTTTATCGGACGTTCTCTTGGTCAAGAAAATCTTGAGTAACTCCTAAAATAAGGGCGGCGAAAAGAAGAAATAAATTCTAACTACAAGATAATGAGACGGATTGAGGCAAAAAATCTATGTCTTGGGTAACTTGCATCCATTTGAAAGTTTTTTCTAAAGAAGTTTGTCTCCATGTATCTACAAGTTGAATTCTTAGCAATGTAAAGAAATTAAAGATTTGAGATATCTTCATTCTTAATATCTAGATAACCCTAAGAATCTCACGTTGTTATGGGTTTACATGGTTGATTTTTTCAATTAAAGCCTCGGGTTTAGTGTCATATATTACAATTTTGCATGTTCAATTTCTTCAATAACAAGATAATTTTGCTCTTTTACAATGTGACCCTCAAATGTTTTTTGATAGAAAAAAAAAAATGGAGGATGTGCCGTCCAATGTGAAAAACATGGTTAAGGTACTAAGAGAGGAAGAACCAATGTGGCTTTTATATGAGTGTTCGGTAGATAAATAGGATAAGATATGGAAAATAAGGTGATAAGCATTGTATCAATTTGATCTTCCTTATCCAAAAATATGCATAATGATTTCTTTCAAATGAGAAGAAGAAGAATAGTGTATTAGCTTACGATGTAACATATAAACTCTTAGAAGCTTCAAAGAAATATCGAGAAAGTAAAGTGCAAGGAATCATTACCTAAAACAACTACTTTCACATCTTAATCTTTCACTTGACCATACCCAAATCTGGATCCATCATAAACATAAGATTCGACGACCCTAGAGTTAGCCAAACACATTATCATTTTTTCATATAAATTGTGTATCAAATATTTCTTGTGCAATACTATTTTGAGAAGTCTCACCTTTTAATTTGTTTTAAAGCTTTAGTATAGGTTTTGCACAGAAGTTTGAACTAATTAATATTTAATTTTTATGGGATTATATTGTCTATTCTAAATACATTAATTAATATAAAAATCTGCGCGTAGCGCGGGATAAGCACTAGTTAACATAAAAACTATTAAAGTTTACAAGCATAACACACATAAATTCTATCTAACAAAATCTGAAATTTAAAAGTTAAAGTCTGATATATCAGAACTAACAAAAACTAAAATACAATGCTAATCTTTACATGGGATCTTGGAGTACACAATATGCTCTTGGAGTATGGTGGACATGGAAATGACGATGTGGATACATCTATGGTGAAACGAAAAAGTGCAAGGATATGACTGGTTTTAGAAAAAAACTGGCGGAAGAACATGTCAAAAACCATGGCATTATGCTTAAAATATGTTTTTGTTTAATTCTTTATTTTTTAATAAAGTAATAAACTATAAGGAGAATTCTCTCTTTTTCATATAAAAAACAAATAATTTATGTTTTGTCGTCACCGGTAGGCCTGAGCAAAATACCGGTTAGATCCGTTCTGATTCGTTATTTATTTCGAATCGATCCGAAAATCCGGATATCTGTAAGATTACAGAGCAAAGCAAACAGTAAAATATTGTATCTGTAAAAAACTGGAACAAATACAAATAATATTTTTGAAAAGACCGGATATCCTCTCCGATCCATAAACTTCGATTTATAGCAATAATATATATATATATATATATATATATATAATATAATTATACAATTAATTGTATAATATAAATTAGTTTTATGAGTGTATAATAATACATAAAAACAATAATATTATTAAAATATATGAGATTTATTTTATGAAAATAAATCTTAAGTCTTAACTCTAAATGGTAAATATTTATTGAAATATAAAAATTAATAGATTAATACATGAATAAATAAAAAATCTTTAAAAGTATATTTCTAAAAGATATTAGCGATGTCTCATCCTTCTCTTATTTTTTCTTAATTCTGAAATTTTAAAAATATATTTTTTTATTGTTTTATGAACCTTTTATATTTAAAAAATATTTGAAAAACGGATTGGAGCGGAGCGAATATCCGCATATATTAGTAACAATTTTGGATATCTGAATTTTTTAAAGCGAAGCGGATCGAATATTAATTATTTGTAGCGGAGCGGATCAAATCGCGAATACTCAGAGCCGGCCCTGAACATAGCGAAATGAAATATTCACCTATAGCTTTCGTTTTTATAAGTTCGATCTCATATTTTATACATCTAAAATTTTTAGATTTTATATAAATAGTGGTCTCAAAACCAAATATATAAAATATTAACTTCAATTTTATTAATTTTGTTGTAAGTCCCAAAATTTAAAAATCCACCATATGAATAAAATAATTTTTTCTGATATCCACTTCGCCAGGTGATCACCATATTTTTTCACAATTAAAAACAGAAATATTTTCACTATCTCGCACCCACTTTTTATTCATTATCTGGCACCCACTTAATTTTGTTATATCATGTCCACGTGATAGTGGTAGAATTAGGAAACAATAATCTTGCATTTTGAAATAAAGGTACAAGTTACTGTCACGAGAAAAAAATATTAAATGTAATATTTATACACTCAATCAATGCAGATGGACGGTTGAAGAGAAACAGAGAAACGTACAATTAAACAAATGGACGGTTCAGATGCAAACAAAAACAAACAAAGACGAAGCATCAATGCTTGTCTCTCTCTCTTGAATGTACAAGTTACTTTCTCACAACAAGTCTTCACTACTACCTCTTATTCTCTTTCTCTCTCTCAAGATCTCATCTCAAGTTTGATCAAGAAAGATGACCAAAGACAGGAAGATCGGAATCGCCATGGATTTCTCGGAGAGTAGCAAGAACGCACTAAAATGGGCGATTGAGAACTTAGCTGATAAAGGAGACACCCTTTACATCATCCATACTCTTCCAATCTCCGACGATGAATCTCGCAACAGCCTCTGGTTCAAATCCGGTTCTCGTAAGCTCATCTTCTTTTGTTTTTCCTTTCTTTCTGGTTTTCGATTGATCTATTGGTTAAATCCGGTTTGATGTGGTGCTGCAGCTCTCATACCGTTGGTGGAGTTTAGAGAACCGGAAATTATGGAGAAATACGGTGTCAAAATCGATATTCCGGTTCTTGACTTGCTAGACACTGGTTCAAGGCAGAAAGAGGTTTTTCTTTTTGTTTTTGTTTTTGTTTTTTCTTTTATATATCTATATTATCATAGATTCCAATTAAAATGCATTTATAATATTAAAATGAAAAAATGGAATATTAGGTGCATGTAGTGAGTAAATTGTATTGGGGAGATGCAAGAGAGAAGCTGGTAGATGCAGTTAAAGATCTCAAACTTGATTCTCTTGTCATGGGAAACAGAGGACTTAGTGCCCTTCAGAGGTTTGTAATTAAGCTTCTTTTATTTTTATTGTTGCAACTATGTAATGAAGTGTAGATGACGATTATGGTTTGGTTGGATAATGAAACAGGATAATAATGGGAAGTGTGAGCAGCTTCGTGCTTCAACACGCGCCTTGCCCTGTCACCGTTGTTAAGGATAACAGTTGTCACTAGAACCTGCGTCTTTATCTTATTATGTTATATCGTCAATAGCAATCGAGTTTGTGCTTTTAATAAAATGACCTTTTTGCTGGTTGTATTTGTATTTGAAGTTTGAACCATTATCAAGCTATTGTTTTTGGGTTAACGTCCATTCCACAAAATAAATTGATGAATTGAAATGACAACCATGCAAATATACGTAAACTCGGATCAAACTGAACAAGCATGTTTGTCTACGCTTACAAACGTATAAAAAGCGACCCATGAACTGATACTTGGTTCATCAGATTTCAAAAGTCAGATCCGGACCTCTAACCAGAGTTCCCTCACATAGAAACTTAACGTATGAAACTCATTACACAAAAGAATGCAAGTTGGAACCAAATATGCACATGTTGCAGTCTAATAAAAAAAAAGATAATGATTAACCAAAAGGAATTCAAAAACAAAATAAACCAAAAGTTTATATATATTCTACTTATAAACAAACAGCTAGTTTGACAACAACAAAAAACAGCTGTTAAAACATAGTCATGTCAAGCAGGAAAACAACCAGATTTTATTATGTAGTTATTGCCATGCCCACATTTTCTCTGTGCTTCTTATATGAAATCAGAACCGCCTGGAAACTGCTCGAGATCTGGGTGCGTGCCCCCTCCTGGCCTTCTTGGTTGCCTATCCAATTCAGATAAACAACAACTTATAAAATACCAATTTTGATTGTGAAGTTCAGAAGTTTAGAAGATAAACTACCTTGTGAACCGGCCTGGCTCAAAACCTGGAACACCGGGTGGGCCATAAGGATCAAAACGAGCACCAGGAGGTGGTACACCTCTGTCAAAACCACAACATTATCCACAGTTATTTTTCCATATAATCGGAGCTTTTCAGTGTTCAACTATAAGAGAGAGATTTTACGGTTGTGGAGGCCCCATGAAGCCAGGTTGGTCACCTAACCCGGGGAAAAAGCGAGGGTCACTCGGTCCTGTAACAAAACGTAATCAGTTAAACAGCCTATAATCAAATTAGCACAATAGCACTTAATCTCTCGGTGTTGCAAGAATGATAAAAAGTAAAGGATGGGTTCATACCTACTAACATGCTGCCACCACCAAAACCACCCCTGTAGAGAAATTTTTTTAACGATATACGGTGAATAACATTGAATATCAAATCAACAAATGCATATGTATCATTGAAACTATAGATAACACACAGACCTGGCAGGGTACATTCCAGCACCTGGGCCAGGGAGGAGATCACTGAATCCTCCATCACCGGGTATTGGAGGAATTACCACTCTAGAAAAAGCAATGTCAAACAGCCTAAACTTTTAGCTTTTTAAAGAATAAATTAACAAAATCTGAAGTTATTATTGGATCACAAAGTAGTTGATGTATTACCCTGAGGGGTGAATCTGAGGGCCTAATCGATCAGGCATTCCAATGGGCTGTCTATGCTCTTCATTTCTCTCAGAGCTGCAAGCAACCAAGGATAAAAATGGAGTTCTAAGAATACACTACTTACCAATTATATCATTCTGTTCCAATTAGTAACATATACGTCCACACAATGTGAAATAATATATATGCCAAATCAAAACTTTGTTCACAAATTCCAAGACATTAAATAAGCAGGCTCTGCACATTACTTCAATATGTCAAACAACAACGACTCTATGAATGAGCAAGTCAAGTAACTTCAATCCCTAACAAATCTATGTGTACTGTGCCAAAGATGTACAGTACCACTACAACTAAGATCACAAGTCCATTGCTAGTTCAAAAGTTGAACACTAAGAGGCAACTAAGACGAGCTTGTGAGTAATAAATTACTTTTGCTTGATAAGGGGATTACCTGGACTGGGTTGTTGTTGAAGAAACAGGTTTTAGTTTTTCATCAAGCTTTTCAAGAATCTCACTCTGCAAATCAGCCACTAACTTGCTAAAATTCTTAAACTGTGAAGAGTAATCTCCTTCTCTGGACTCATCAGCATACTTACCAACTCTGCAAAAAACCACAAAATTCTAGAACCCTAAGATTGCACACAAATAAAAGAATCAGAAATTCACAATAAAGAGAACAGAGAAATCATGATATACTCTATTTCGAGATGAGCAGGTTCTGCTCCACCATTAGCTATGGCATCAACAAGAAGTTTATCATCCATAGCCAAACACTTAACCAGAAATTTCTTCGATCTTTTCTCTGGATTCGTATAAACAAACGCGTACTCCCCCTCGAATTCGTTCCACCCGTCAATCCCAACATCTATAAATCCAGAATCGAACAAATCAAAATCCTAACCCTAGAGAAATCGATAGAAAACTTAACTCAGAATGAAAAAAAATACTAACACTCAGTAGGAGAGGAAGACAGAGCGTCGTCAGCGAAGGCAGGCCGTCCGGTGGCAGTGAGAGCAAAACCGGAAGCGAGGAAAGAAGCGTGAACAGCGAAAGCGACTTTGTCGTGACTATTGCGGAAAGTTGGCGTAGCTGACCTGATCACAGCCATCACTGTTTGAGAATTCGCCATTGATTCCGATTGAAAGTGATCGGGAAGTTAGAAGGAAGAGGGTTCTTTTGCTTCTCTTTAGCAAATTTCTGAAAAAATGATATTTGGGGAACAAGTTAACCAGAATCATCGGTCAATAATTATAATATATTAAATTTTGGGCCTGCCGATACAAGAGTTATATTGGGCCTTCTAAAATAGTTACGACAACCTCAGGGTAAAAACAAAAATGCACCAGCCGGGAATCGAACCCGGGTCTGTACCGTGGCAGGGTACTATTCTACCACTAGACCACTGGTGCTACGGAATTAATTTGATTATTAGTTAATATAGCTAAAAATAGTAGTGTCATTTTTTGTTACAATGAAATTCCTGCTGAAGTTACATTTATGCATAACAAAAATCAGAGGATATAAATTTATTGTCTTCCAAATCTTAGCATTCTTTTTCCAAATATATAAGTTTTAGTTTTTCTATATCTTATTTTTTTCGTAGATATTATAAAAGGTCATTTACACATTTATTTATTTATTATTGTTTACACTTCTAATATTTTTTTTCTTTTTTTTTTTTAAATTTATTTTCTATTTAAAGTTGAAGAAAGAAAATAAATACATGGCTCTAGCCCAAGTTGTTGTTTTGTAAAAACCCACATTTTGGAACTCTATAACAAAGCTAAAGCCCTAAGTCCAGTTACAATAATTATATCTTTGTTAAAGTTAATATGCCGTTGAAGCAAAAGTCATCTAATGCGTGCAATTAGTGCTCCCATCTAGAAATTTCTCCTCTGGTCATAGTCCATGTAAATCATAAAGACAAACAAATTTCTCTTCCGCCGTGTTGGAGTTACGCATGTAATTTACTTTTGATGCTTATATAATCCAATTATGGTACAAAGCTGAAGCTAAATGTGGGTTTTGGATTCTCAGTGCATTAATCTTGTTTCTAACTAATATGTCAACCCATTTGAAAATTATTGTTGCTGATTTTCTTTCTCCTCTGTGAAGCCTACCGTTTCTCTCTGTCCATAAAGCATAAATGACGCTTCGCCATACTAGTAGAAGGAGACGTTTGCGCCTACCATTAGGGAGAAAAATTAATGATTGCAGCATTGATAACCATGAGGTAGATGGATTATGTCCTGCTCTGATCGCTAATGGTTGCCATATTGTCCAAGAGAAAGGGCATGCAAAGTATAGATGGTCTCTTGACTCCGCTTGAGTCTTGCAGAGGAGACAAGTTGGAGATGATTGAAGTCCCCAGGAAAGCAATATGTCTCTCGTGGGGCATCTATCCAGAACAAAAAACCAAGTTAAGAAACTATGTTTTGATATTCTACCTTTGAACCAGACAATTGAGTCCCATGATACTTCCTGATTTTTGTCCCTTATGGTGTTTGTTATAAATTGCATTTGTGTTTGATCTTCCTTGTTTTCATCTCCGAGGCACCACTTATGACTGTCTGCTGCCTCAATTATTTGCAAGGTTGATAGGTAACAACTAACGCTTAATTAGTTGTCATCTTTAGTTGGTTGCAGCCTTCATCCCATTCCGGACCATAGTGAATTTAGTGTTGAGTTGAGTGGTATGCCCATTCTTCTTGGAGCATCTTGACCAAGATATTCAAGTAAGTTTCCATAGGGTGTCCAATTGGCGTAGCAGAACATAATGTCTTTACCATTTCCCAATTTTGTTTTGATCTAGGGAAAGACGGTGGAGTGAAGCTTCGGAATCTTGTTGGAATACCAGGAGAATTTCTATTTTTCCTTCATTGACCAGTAGTTGTAGAGGCGATCCAGGATAATTTCTTTTCCAAAACCACAAAACCCAAACAGAGGAGGGCTTGAAGAAGATCATCCATATTAAACGAAGAGTTGATGCTATGTTCAAACTTTCCAAATTTTGAATCCCAAGTCCACCATCTGATTTTGGGTGAGTGACTGTGTCCCATGCCACTCTAGACGATTTATGTTCATCCACTGTACCATGCCATAGAAACTCATTTGCAAGTGAGTTAATTTTTCTGATGCACTTCTTTGGTAGGATAAAAGAAGCAGTCCATAAATTTGTGATTCTAGCAACAATTGAGTTGAGCAGTTGGAGGCGACCTACAAAAGATAAAGTCTTTGCTCCCCAAGAGGTAAGTTTGGTACAGACTTTTTGTATTAGAGGGGAGCATTCTAGCATTGTTATCTTTTTGCGCTGAAGGGGATTCCTATGTACCTTACATGTAGTTCCCCATGAGCAATGCATGTTTGAGTAGTAATTGAATTGATCTCATCTAGTGAAAGTCCTGATGAATAGAAGCTGGATTTTTGTACACTAACACACATACCTGACACCTCTTCAAAGTTCTTTAGAACCGTTAAGATACCCTTTACGGAGTCAATATTTCCATCTGTAAAAATTAATAAATCATCAGCAAAACAGAGATGAATTAGGGATAAATCTTTGCACTTTGTGTGGTAGCCAAATTTCCCTTTTGCGCAGCCTTATCGAGCATTAATGAGAGACCATTTAGGGCTAAGAAAAACATATAGGGGGGAGAGTGGATCCCCTTGTCTAACCCCTCTTCTATCTTTAAAGAAACCATGTATGCATCCATTAAATCCAACCGAGTAAGAGACATAAGATAGTAAACTCTCTATCCATCTTAGATATGTGTTAGGAACTTCTATTCCTCTTAGGCGACTTAAGATAAATTCTCACCTAATTGTGTCAAATGCATTAGCAATATCGAGTTTGAGAGTAATTCTTTTTTGTATCTCCTTTCCTGTTATAACCATGAACTAATTCAACTGCAAGAAGAGTGTTTTCCAATAGCAATCACCCTTTTATGAAAGTTGTTTGATTGTTGAGAATGTATAAGGGCAGTAGAACTTTAAGCCGATTACCAATAAGTTTTGATATGATCTTGTATAATATGTTGCAGCATGCAATCGGTCTGAAATCCAATATGATCATTGCTCCTGGCTTTTTAGGGATGAGTGCTAGGATCGTTGAGTTTACAGAGGCATGGAGGAAATTCGTTTCAAAGAAAGAGAGGATGCCTTTGACTACATCCTTATCAAGAAGGTTCCAACTTCCTTTGAAAAAACCCAAGGTAAATTTGTTTGGTCCTAGCGCTTTATTATCATTAAAACCTCTCAGAACATTCACAATTTCCTTTGTTGATGGCATGATTTCCATTGTCGACTTTAGTGTTTGAGGGCATCTAAAGTTAGTGAGGCTTTGGATCCAAGAAGGAGGGATACTGATTTGCGGTAAGAAGTCTGGACTGGGTATATTTTTAAGTGTGACACTGCTATTGCACTCATCTCTTGGGTGGCAGATGAAGTAACTCATGAAACATAGGTTAGTGATTGAATAACATTGAGGGAATGCCTTGTTTTTGTAGACCTATGGAAGTAATATGAGTTTTGGTCTCCTTATTTAAGCCACTTTATCTTAGATTTTTGCTTGAAATAAGACTCTTCTACACTTCTTTGTAATTCCCACTTTTTAAACAGCTCTCCTTTTTCTTGATACAATATTGGGTCAGAGCTCTCCAGTGTTCTAACCTGCGCACATTGAAGCAAAAGGTTAGTCTCACTCACTCTCTGTTGGATGTTTGTGAAATTTTCTCTGTTCAAATCTCTTAAATCCCTTTTCAGTGACTTGAGTCTCTCACAAATTGCTCCAACAATTCTCAACAATGGATATGAAATGGGGGTGCTTGGTGAAATAATTTAGAAATTTAAATGGTTTGGATCCAGAAATGGGGAGAGGGATGTTGAGGTCTAGGATGCAAGGTGTGTGGTCTGAAAAAAGAGGGGCCATGAAGTAAGAATGACTGTTAGGGTAAGAATTTAACCAAGCATTGTTTGACAATAGTTTGTCCAATTTTTTCCAATGGGGTTTGAGTCTCGGTGGTTGGACCAGATGAAGGGGGGACCTTGGTAACGCAAATATGATATTTACAATTGAAGGAAAACATTATTTAGATCGAGCATATCAGATAAGTAGTGATTAATCAGTGGGGATGAGTGCTCATCATAATGAATTATTTGATTAAAATCACCGTCCAATACCCATGGCTTATTTGATAAATGAAGGGTGCTATGCACTTGTAGGAGATTGCACCAAACTTTTGATCTCTCCTCTCTTGTATTTGGTGCATAAATGGCTGAGAAATAGATTATGTATCCCCCCCGGTAGTTGAACTTCACATGTGATTAGATCTTTGGATTGTTGGATGACTTGTACGGTAACAGATTGCTTCCATATTATGACTATTCTCACATCCGGATCTGAGAGATGATTAGAGCTATAACTCCACCCTGGGCAGGCCAATGATAGTACTTGCATTAGATTAGGTTCCTTTATGTGGGTTTCTAGTATATCACCAAAAAGGGCTTCGTTATAGATAGCCAATCTGCAAAAAGCCAATGCTTGTTCAGGTCATGCAGACCTAAAACATTCCAAAAAAGCTTTTTATATACATAGATTAAATTGACACCTCCAGAGGAGGCTGCTGATCCAAAATAGGAATGGTTGAAGAGAAAGGTGAATCAAGGATCGTGTTTGAAGGTGGGGAAGGGATGGGTCAGGGGATGATGGCAAGGTGATCAAAAGAATTTTTTAGAAGGATAAAGGGTTTAGAGGAAGAGGCTGAAGGGGTTTGAAAGGATGCTGGTTTGCTGGCTGGCTGCCAGTCAGACTAAAATTTTGGGGGTGGGATAAAATTTTTAGGAGTAGGGGTAAAATATTTATAGGGATTAGAGTGGGGAGGCTTTTAAACTTTTAGGGGTGGGGTAAAAATGATAGTAGGTATTTGCCTACGTATGTCAAATTGATAGTTGGGTTTTTCCTACGTGGTCAATTCCTAAT
>OVBE01007658.1:0-18198 GCA_900406425.1 Iberis pinnata
CCAGTAATTCGCGCTATCGTGGAGTGCTATCAATACTACTTTTTCTTGTAGTGATAGCATAGGAGATGAGTCTGATATGTTCAACACGAGTAGAACGATTTCGCCAGGCCATGGTACATGCTTCAGCAATCATGGCAAACAGAGGAATCCCGAGATCACGAGGTCTTGTAGGACCTGTGATGTCAATAAGCCGGCCTATGGGTAGCCAGTTATCCATCCAGAAAGAGGTCTGCACCCTATTGTTTACCTGCACATTTAGAAATTCAGCAGCTTGGGAACGTAACTTCAACACTTTACGCCATAGCCAAGAACCTTTATTGGTTTTCTCTGTCCAAATTGAGCCTGACCGAATAAGATTTAGCTTGATCCAATCCACCCATAGATATGTAGCAGTGAAGACAATACGCCATTTTAGTTTCAATCCATACACAGTAGAGACTTCGGATAGGCAACAAAACCCCAAACCCCCTTCATTACGGGGAAGACACAAATCAGACCATGAGACTTTTGCTTTGTTCGGGTTGAGATCAGGTCCCAACCAAAGAAAAGCTGCACATATTTTTTATTTCCCGTAAACATCTCTTTGGCAATCGAAAGGGAGAGAGCCATAAGGTGATGATACTAGAGATAACCAAATGAAGGAGTTGCAAACGACCCCCATACGATAAGAATCTAGCAGTCCAAGACTTAAACTTATCCCGAATCTTCTCAATAAGGGGATTATAATCAGCAGCTGGCATACGTTTTGTTGTCAGGGGAAGGCCATGATATTTAACAGGAATTTTTGTAAGCTCCATATGAGATAATTGAATAATAGCTGATTGTTGGGCAGCAGGTACACCAACCAAGTATATGGAAGATTTGTGAGCGTTGAGCTTTAGCCCAGACATGGATGCAAAAGTATCAAAAACCTGAAGAAATTCAGCAATAGAGTTCAGCTTACCATCTGTAAAAATCAGAATATCCTCTGCGAAGGTTAGGTGTGTAAGGCCTAAAACCCGACATTTCGGGTGATAGCCTATTAGACCAACTCTCGCTGATATATTAAGAAGCCCCGAAAGCACATTAAGAGTAATCACAAATAGTTAAGGCGAGAGTGCACACCCTTGCCGGAGACCTCTATTGCTCTGAAAATATCCACCTAGTTCCCCATTAACTTGAACAGTAAAGGAGGCTGAGGTGATGCAGGTTCATAGCTTTTAAAGTATTAAGTAGAAACTCCCACTTTACAGTATCAAAGGCTTTAGCGAGGTCAATCTTTAAAGAAAAACGTGAGGACACATTATCAAGATAATAGTCTCTTACTAATTCGGTTGCTAGTAAGACATTTTCAAGCAATAAACAGCCTTGTACAAACGCAGATTGATTAGGAAGTATAGATTCCAGCATAATAACTTTAAGACGATTTGCTAATATCTTGGAGATGACTTTATAAACAAGATTGCAGCAAGAGATAGGTCGATAGTCCTTTATCTCAATTGCATCTGCTTTTTTAGGGATCCAGGCTAAAATCATGGAATTAATTCCCTTAGGCAAATAACCGTTACAGAAGAAAGATTGAATTGCTACCGTAAAATTGTTGCCAAGAGCATGCCAAGAAGCGACAAAAAACTCCTTGTTGTAGCCATTCGGACCTGGAAATTTACTAGCAGGCATTGAGAGTAAAGTGGATTATACTTCTTCAACTTGAACCGGTCTTATAAGAGCATCATGATGTGTAGATGGACATTGATAATCAATCAGTTCCTATAGAGAATCAATGGCATAACCATTAAGATTCAGTGGTTGATACTGTAAAAATGAACGAAACCAAGCTTCTGCTTCAGACTTAATGTCAGTGGGATCAGTGAGCATCACACTCGAGGCATTTTTGAAGCATCTGATACTGTTCCAAGAAGTTCTAATTTGAGCGGTTCTATGGAAAAACTTATTATTCTGGTCTCCCAGTTTTAACCAATGAACTTTGGATTTTTGTTTATAAGACGACTCCTCAAATGTATCAATATGCTCCCAAGTGTCAGCTGCTTGTGATTCCTCTTGGAAATTTGTCGGGCATGGGTGAAGAAGTACATCATGTTATTTGTCATAGAGATTGGCATAAGACTATTTGGCCTATTTTGGTAGATTACCTATCTCCTCACGTTGCAGGGACCGGAGAAGCGGTTTGAGCTCCTTTAGCTTTTTGTGGAAACGGTAAAGAGCTTGCCTAGAGTGAAACATAGGGCTTCTCCCTTTCCAGTACTCTGAAACAATACCAAAGAAGGAAGGTAAAGATGAAAGCATGTTAAAGAATTTAAATGGACGTTTGGGCCTTGATCCTAGAGCAATCAAGTTCACTACACAACGAGCATGATCAGATATTCCTCCCGCTTCAAATCGACCAAAGGATTTCGGAAATAAGGATAACTAGTTTTCACTAATAAGCGCTCGATCAAGCTTTTTACTGATTGGCCTCCCATCTTGATGATTCCACTAGGTAAAATGAGGACCATGGTAGATAAGATCAGATAGGTGACAAGTAGAAACCAGGTTCTGAAAATCATAGATTTCCAAGGAAACGAGTATTCCTTCGGAGTGCTCAGCCGCAGAGAGGGTGACATTGAAACCACCCATAATAAGCCAAGGTTTCCTTTGAAAAATGGGCGAAGAGTGGTGGTAGCAGAGATCCTGCCAAATCTCCTGTCTATCCACTTCAAAATTAGAAGCGTAGACAAAGGAGTAGAAAAAATCTTGTCCCAAGGTAGGGATAGTAACAAAGCAAGTAACAACCTGAGACGATTTGAATATCGGTGTCATAACAGTAGAGTCATTCTAAAGAATCCAAATTCGCCCTAGGCGATGGTGCTCATAATTCGTTAGTAAAGACCATCCCGGAAATGCTTGAGAGCAAATACGAGCACCTTTACTTTTCTTTTACGCGGGTTTCTAATAAACATCCAAAAGCAAAGAGTTACTTGTGCTCTAATAGCTTGACATGTGTCCACCTTTAGATCATATTATCTTTACAATTATTTATGAAACCACATTATGTATTTAAACAAAACCAAACCAACGAACCAATGCACAATTTTTAAAGATAGACTCTTTAAACAAAACCAAATAATTTATGAACCACATTGTGTACTTAAACCAAACGAAATAATCAGTGAATGAATCTTTATTTTTCATTAATATTGTAAAATGTGGGTTTTTTCTTGTGCTCTAATAGTTTGACATGTGTCCATCTTTAAACCAAACCAAATAATTTCTTTACTAAATCATGTAAAGAAACCAAACCAAATAATCAATGTACAATTTTAAAAGTTGGACTCTTTAAACCAAATCAAATAATTTCTTTCACCAATATTGTAAGATTTTTTATACTTGTACTTTGACATGTGTTCACCATTATACCGAACCAAATAATTTATGAACCACATTATGTATTTTAACCAAACTAAATAACAAAAATGCACATTTTTTAAAAGTGGACTTTTTAAACAAATCAAATAATTTATAAACCACATTATGTATTTAAACCAAACTAAATAATCAATGAATAATTTTAAAAGGTCGACTCTACATTGGAATATTTGGAAACAAAAATGATAATAATCTTAACTAATTCTGTAAGGTTTTTTTTGTAACCTCTGCCAAAGCTGACACATGTCCATCCTTTAAAACAAATCAAATTTATCACGAATCACATCAGGTACTCAAACCAATTCAAATAATTCATTAACCACATCCTTAAAATAATAGCATTTGATTAATTTTTTTTCTGACAACCACAACATCCATTCAAAAAATAAAAATATCTTCCACTTAGCGTAATTAACGTCTCTAATAACAAAAAGGAATAAAATTAAAAAAATCAAAGATTCATTGGCGTTTCACTCTTGAATCAAACGGCCACGTGCACATGTATTTCAGTCCTAAACCGAGAATATTACACTTTATCGTAAATGCCTGAAACTGAAGTCAATGTCCATTATGTCTCACTTCTCCACATTCTTATTTTATTTATTTTGCCTATTCTTTTTTTTTTACGATGGAAACTCTATCGCCTTTTCATTCCTTACCAAAATCAAAATTGCAGTTCTCTTCTTTTTTCTTTCTTTGTTTCCAGCAATACTTCAATTTGTTCTATATATTTAATTGTCGAATCTTATGGAAAAAAAAATTGTTTCCAGATATAAACATCCGACTGAAGAATGAAGTTGAAGACGAATGCATAATGATGACACATATCTTTCTTTGCTAATATTGTAAGTTTTTTTTACTTGTGCTCTAATATTCTCGACATGTGTCCACTTTCAAAATAAACCAAATTATATATGAACCACATTATGTATTCAAATCAAACCAAATAATCAATGAACAATCTTTACTAATAAAGTAAGATATTTTTTACTTATGCTCTAATAGCTTGACATGTGTCCACCTTTAAACAAAACCATCTTTACAATAATTTATGAACCACATTATGTATTTAAATCAAACTATAAGTAATGCACAATTTTTAAAGATACACTCTTTAAACTTAACCAAATAATTGATGAACCACATTGTATACTTAAACCAAACCAAATAATCAGTGAATGAATCTTCATTTTTTACTAACATTGTAAAATGTGGTTTTTTCTTGCGCTCTAATAGCTTGACATGTGTCCATCTTTTAATCAAACCAAATATTTTCTTTACTAAATTATGTAAAGAAATCAAACCAAATAATCAATGCACAATTTTAAAAGTTGGACTCTTTAAACCAAATCAACTAATTTCTTTCACTAACATTGTAAGTTTTTCTTACTTGTGCTTTAATAGTTTGACATGTGTCCACCTTTAAACCAAACCAAATAATTTATGAACCACATAATGTATTTAAACCAAACTAAATAACCAATGTACAATTTTTAAAAGTGGACTCTTTAAACAAAATCAAATAATTTATGAACCACGTTATGTATTAAACCAAACTAAATAATCATAGAATATTTTTTAAAGGTAGACTCTACGTTGGAGTATTTGAAAACAAAAAATAATAATAATCTTAATTAATATTGTAAGGGTTTTTTTGTAAACTCTTCCAATATCTTCACTAATAAAGTAAGGTTTTTTTACTTGTGCTCTAATAGCTTGACATGTGTCCATTTTTAAACCATATCATCTTTACAATAATTTATGAACCACATTATGTATTTAAACCAAACCAAATAACCAATGCACAGTTTTTAAAGATAGACTCTTTAAACAAAACCAAATAATTTAGAACCATGTTGTGTACTTAAACAAACTAAATACTCAGTGAATGAATCTTCATTTTTCACTAATATTGTAAAATGTGGTTTTTATTTCGTGTGCTCCGCATTGGAGTATTTGGAAACAAAACTATTAATAATCTTAACTAATATTGTAAGGTTCTTTTTTGTAGACTCTCTCAAATGTTGACACGTGTCCACCATTTAAACCAAACCAAATTTACCATAAATCATATCATGTACGCAAACTGTGGGAGCGTAAATTCCCCGGGTCAGATTCTCGAGATTTCACCCGGCCTTAAGAAGTAAATGGGCTTCCCCGGGCCCACTTACGGAAGAAGGAGAGCTCATAAGCCCACAAGGAAAGAAAGCCCACTAAGCGGGTGAGCCCACGAAGAGAGGAAAGCCCACTAAGCGGGTGAGCTCGCGACGAGAGCTGAACTCGCGAGGAGAGCTGAACCCACTTAGAGAGCTGAAAGCTCGCGAGGAGAGCTGAACCCACTTAGAGAGCTCGCGAGGAGAGCTGAACCCACTTAGAGAACTTAGAGCTCGCGAGGAGAGCTGAACTCACCTGGAGAACTGAACTCACCAGGAGAGCTAAGAGCTCGCGAAGAGAGCTGAACTCACCTGGAGAACTGAACTCACAAGGAGAGATGAGAACTCGCGAAGAGAGCTGAGAGGTCGCGAGGAGAGCTAAACTGGCGCGCGCCGAAGTGGTCAACGCCTCTGAGTTGACCACCAAAAATCACGTCTCATTTATGACGAGATCGACGGTTACGGAAGAGAATTCAAAGGGAGAATATGCGCCATAAATACTCATTAAACCCATTAAAGGAGAGCTGGGCTATAAATATGGAGGTGGAGGCTTAAAGATAGGGGGCTAAAAAATTTAATTTGTAAACTAGAGAGAATATTATAATTAAGAGATTTATCAATAAAACACATATTTTCAGCAAACTTTCTGCATATTTTTCGATAATTTTGGTGTGAGAGATTCAGCTCTCACATTTTGGCGCCGTCTGTGGGGAGAGAAGACAAATACTCCGGCGAAATCGTTGAAGAACACTAAATCTACCCAGAAAAAGAATGCAAACACCATCAGATTCTCAAATCGGAAGTCAGCATGCTGATGCAGCCAACCATATTGTAAGGTTCTTTTTTGTAGACTCTCTCAAATGCTGACACGTGTCCACCATTTAAACCAAACCAAATTTACCATAAATCATATCATGTACGCAAACTGTGGGAGCGTAAATTCCCCGGGTCAGATTCTCGGGATTTCACCCGGCCTTAAGAAGTAAATGGGCTTCCCGGGGCCCACTTACGGAAGACAGAGAGCTCATAAGCCCACAATGAAAGAAAGCCCACTAAGCGGGTGAGCCCGCGAAGAGAGGAAAGCCCACTAAGCGGGTGAGCTCGCGACGAGAGCTGAACTCGCGAGGAGAGCTAAACCCACTTAGAGAGCTGAAAGCTCGCGAGGAGAGCTGAACCCACTTAGAGAGCTCGCGAGGAGAGCTGAACCCACTTAGAGAACTTAGAGCTCGCGAGGAGAGCTGAACTCACCTGGAGAACTGAACTCACCAGGAGAGCTAAGAGCTCGCGAAGAGAGCTGAACTCACCTGGAGAACTGAACTCACCAGGAGAGATGAGAGCTCGCAAAGAGAGCTGAGAGGTCGCGAGGAGAGCTAAACTGGCGCGCGCCGAAGTGGTCAACGCCTCCGAGTTGACCACCAAAAATCACGTCTCATTTATGACGAGATCGACGGTTACGGAAGAGAATTCAAAGGGAGAATATGCGCCATAAATACTCATTAAACCCATTAAAGGAGAGCTGGGCTATAAATATGGAGGTGGAGGCTTAAAGATAGGGGGCTAAAAAATTTAATTTGTAAACTAGAGAGAATATTGTAATTAAGAGATTTATCAATAAAACACATATTTTCAGCAAACTTTCTGCATATTTTTCGATAATTTTGGTGTGAGAGATTCAGCTCTCACATTTTGGCGCCGTCTGTGGGGAGAGAAGACAAATACTCCGGTAAAATCGTTGAAGAACACTAACTCTGCCCAGAAAAAGAATGGAAACACCATCAGATTCTCAAATCGGAAGTCAGCATGCTGATGCAGCCAACCATGTGGCTGCGATGGTGAATCAGGACTCCCTGGTGGAGCTGAAGCTAATGCTCGCGATGCTGGTGGCATCTGCCGAAAAGCAGAAAGAATCGTGCGACGCGCTCATCGCTTGCTTCAATAGCCACGAGGAGCACGTGACAACCTGGCTCGTGACCCTAACGAATGTCCAGTCCAATCTAGAGGTTCGCCTAGGAGCCTTGATGAGCCCGATAGGGAGAACCGCGCTGATGGTCCTGACCCCGGTGAACCCAGGATATGGTGGGAATGGAGGTACCAGCAATCTGGATAAGAACCGGAGAGCTAACAATTCTCTGAACCCAAATCGGAGAGCTGGTGATCCTAGGGGTCCGAACTGGCGAGGCGAGAGCTCGCTGGATGCAAGCAGGAGAGCTGGTAATCCTACCGATCCGAACTGGAGAGTCGATGCACCTACGGATCTGAACCAGAGAGCTGACGCTCATGCCGATTCGAACCGAAGAGCTAACGCTCCTACTGATCCGAACTGGAGAGCTGACGCTCCTGCTGATCCGAACCGGAGAGCTGGCGCTCATGCTGATCCAAACTGGAGAGCTGGAGCTCCTGCTGATCCGAACCGGAGAGCTGACGCTTCTGCTGATCCAAACTGGAGAGCTGACGCTCTTGCTGATCCGAACCGGAGAGCTGACGCTCCTGCGGGTCCAAACTAGGGAGCCGACAATCCTGCCGATCTGAACCGGAGAGCCGACACCCCTACGGGTCCGAGCTGGGGAGCTGGCAATCCTGTCAATCTGAACCGACGAGCTGATGCTCTTATATGTCCGAACTGGCGAAGCGACGATTCACTAGATACGAATCGGAGAGCTGGGAGCCAAAGAGCTCCGGGAAACACTAGAGAGCTGCATACTCCAAGCTCCATAAGGATGATGACGACAACCTGGGAAGGGGTTTGCATGGACAAAGACATCGCGAGTACGATGCACTCCGAAGATCTATTGACAAGGCGAATGCTGAACTTCTCGCGGTGACATCAAAGGTCCACCGAGTCGCTAGCGCGGCCCCGGAGATCGATCTTGTGATCGCAAAGACAGAGAGGACTCCTTTCACTACACGTATTACGAATGCGCGGTTAAGAGACACCCTATTTACGAAGGGAAGTCAGACCCAAAAGCGCACATGACAACCTTCAAGATTGCCGTCACCCGAGCACATTTCAGCGAAGAGGAGAAAGATGCATGATACTGCAGACTCTTCGTCAAAAACCTGACAGGATCAACTCTCGAATGGTTTTCCCATCTCGAGGGGGATTCGATTGACAATTTCACACAATTGTCGATGGCATTGCTAAAGCACTATTCCATTTTCATGGATAAAAGAACCTCGGATGCCGACCTCTAGACTTTAAGCCAAGGTCCAAATGAATCACTTAGAAGTTTTATTGAGTGGTTCAAGGCCGTCAAAGCAAAGGTGTCCGGTGTAAGTGAGTCGACAGCACTTGCTGCACTCAAACACGAACTCTGGCATGAGTCCCCTTTCCGTTTCGACTTGACAATCCATAAGCCGGAAACAATTGAGGATGCACTTCATCGCTCCACAAATTGGATGATTGCCGAAGAGGAAAAGGTTGCTCTCTCCAAGAAGTTTAAGGTTGTAAAAGGAGCTTCTGAACCTACATTCCTGCCGAAAAAGTTCGAGAAGAAGGTGGGCAAAGAATTCCGAGGAGGATCTAAAGGCTCACACTCGTATAACATGGTTAAAGGGGGGGCGAAAGTAGGAGAGCAAAGACGGACCGCACATGTTGGGACGCAACCCGGGTGCTTACTGCGAGTTACACAAGTGTAACGGCCACGCCATGCATGGGTGTTTCAAGCTAAAGAATTTTCTTAGTAAGAAATTCGCCAAAGGATAGCTGAAAGAAGGAATCAACCTTGAGGAAATTGTTCGTGAGATGGAAACCCCAGAGGCCCCTGCGGGAAAAAGGGCTCGGAGTCCAGAACAAGGAAGAACTGCAAAGGCTCCCCAAAAGAAGCGCATAGACTTCATCATGGGGGATCAAGGCATTGCCGAGAATCAGTTTCTTCGATGAAGTCATATATGAGAAAAGCAGAATTCGGCAAAGAAAGACACACTCCGGATCCCGGAAGTGAGATAAGCTTTACTGAACAAGACGCCTCTCACCTAGACCTACCACACGATGACGTTCTAGTCTTCGAACTCGACGTCGGGGCAAACTGCTAGGTATCGCGAGTTTTGATTGACACCGGAAGCACCATCAATGTCATGTTCCTAGAGACGCTCAAACAAATGGGACTCGACAGTTCAGAAGTAAGGGGTCCTCCGACTCTCTTAACAGGATTTAGCGGAACGACGGAAATATCGCTCGGCACTATAAGACTTCCAGTGTCTACACAAGGGGTCCATAAGCTCGTTGAGTTTATCGTGGTGGATCGACCGGCAGCTTACAATCTCATTTTTAGAACTCCTTGGCTCCACGAAATGAAGGCTGTCCCGTCCACGTATCACCAGTGTGTGAAGTTTCCGACCAAAGGTGGTATAGGAGTACTCCACGGAAAACAGAAGAACTCCCGAATATGCTACACGGCTGGCGTCAAGTCCAGGGTTCGATGGCAGCTAAAGGGCTCGGATTGTTCTTCTGAAGAAGAAAATCTGAGTCCAAAGTTCGGTGATGATCAAATAACTTCAAGCCCGGAGGAGAGCAAAGAGAAGATCCGCAAAAACATACCATAAAGATTCCTCTCGACCCACAAGATCTAGAGAAGTGCGTAGTCATAGAATCCCAACTGACGGGGGAGCTGAGACGTGAGCTGATCTAATTTCTGCGGCAAAATAAGAAAACCTTTGCATGGAAAGCCAGCGATATGCCGGGATTAAGTCTCGATGTGATCTCACATCAGTTGAATGTTGATGCGGCTTTCAAACCAATAAAACAGAAAAGGCGGAAGCTTGGTCCCGAGAAGTCCCAGGCCGTGAACGATGAAGTGACAAAGCTTCTGGCGAACGGATCGATAAGAGAAGTACACTACCCTGAGTGGTTAGTGAATCCCATGGTGGTGAAAAAGAAGAATGGGAAATGGAGGATCTGTGTCAATTTCACATATCTTAACAAGGCCTTCCCAAAAGATAGTTTCCCGCTCCCTCACATCGACCGGTTGGTAGAAGCGACAGCGGGAAATCAGTTACTCTCCTTCATGGATGCCTTCTCTGGATATAACAAGATTCTAATGAATCCAGAAGACCAAGAGAAGATTTCCTTCATAGCTGATAGGGGAATCTACTGCTACAAGGTTATGCCCTTCGGATTGAAGAATGCTGGAGTGACATATCAAAGACTGGTGAATAAGATATTCTCATCTCAACTTGGTGAAACCATGGAGGTTTACATCGATGACATGCTGGTGAAGTCCTTGGTGAAAGATGAACACGTTCAGCATCTCGCCAGGTGCTTCGAGACCCTTAATCAATTTATAAAGAAATTGAATCCAGAGAAATGCACGTTCGCAATTACTTTCGGAGAATTTTTAGGCTATCTCGTAACCGAGAGGGGGATCGAGGCCATCCCAAACCAGATAATAGCGGTTCTCTCGATGCCGTCACCAAAGACGCTAAAGGAAGTCCAACGCTTGACGGGAAGGATCGCTGCTCTAAACAGATTCATTTCACGGTCAACCGACAAATGCCTGCCATTTTTCCAATTCTTGAAGGGGAATAAGCATTTTCTTTGGGATGACTAATGCGAGAATGCGTTCTCCGAACTGAAGAACTATCTCGCCAACCCGCCGGTAGTGGCGAAACCCGTGCAGGGAGAAACCTTATACTTGTATGTAGCGGTGTCTCCTGTCGCAATGAGCGGGGTACTAATCAGAGAGGACGAGACTAATCAAAGACATGTCTTTTACGTTAGCAAAAGTTTAGTTTCTCCCGAGACAAGATACACGATGGCAGAAAAATTAGCTCTTGTAGTAATAATTTCAGCAAGGAAGCTACGCCCGTATTTCCAGTCTCACTTGATTGTGGTGATGATGACACAACCACTGCGAACAATTCTTCATGGTCCGAACCAATCTGGAAGGATGGTCAAATGGGCCATAGAATTGAGTGAGTATGACATCGAATACCAAAACAGGTTAAGCGCAAAATCGCAGGTGCTAGCGGATTTCACTGTCGAGCTACCAATTGGGGTCCAGGAGGGATCACCATCCCAGCAAGTTTGGGGACTTCAAGTCGACGGCTTGTCCACGCGATCAGCATCCAGAGTCGGGGTGCGACTAGAATCCCCAACGGGAGAAGTGATCGAGCAGTCGTACAGACTCGCGTTCAACGCTTCAAAAAATGAATCGAAGTACGAAGCGCTCATTGACGGCTTGAGGTTAGCTTTGGGAATTGGGGTTAAAGACCTCCAATCTCAAAGTGACTCTAAAATCGTAGCAAGTCACATCAGCGGAGACTATAAGGCGAAAGACGATAGAATGGGAGCTTACCTAGAACTCGTTCAAGGGTTCATAAGTCAATTCGACCGGTTCGAATTGACGAGAGTCCCGCAAGGTGAGAATAGTTCGGCGGACGCGCTGGCTGCGCTGGCGTCGACATTCGACCCTCTAGTGCGAAGGATAATAACAGTAGAGACTATCGAAGCACCAAGCATAGCTGTTGCAGGAAAAACCATGGCGATACAGACGCGATGAATGAAAAGGCGCTCTCAACAAACTCCTAGAGATGAACCAGCGGGAGCTATCCACGATCTCGACCAGGTTGCCGAAGGGAACCTCACCCCAACTAGCGATGAGCCCAACCCTGAAGCTGGATTGAATGACGATGTTCAAAACGCGACAGGTCAAATGAACGATGAAGAAGTCGGCTTGACACCAAGCAAGTACCTGCAAGAAGCACATGATTTGATGGCTCCCCTCCCGATTCAAGTGTCGACGACTCACTTAAGGCTAAGCAAGCTGACGAAGCCGATGAGCAAGCACCAAGAGATTTGGGCAAGGAAAACGAAGATTGGAGAACCCCTATCAAAGTGTATATTACAACAGGAAAGACGCCAGACGACAAGTGGCAGGCGCGAAAGCTGAAAGTGAGAAGTGCACGGTTTTGTATGGTTGACAGACTCCTTTACAAAAGTAGTGTCGCTGGGCCTTACCTTGTGTGCATAGGACCCAAAGAAGCATTAACCATCATAACGGAATTTCATGAAGGTTTTTGCGGGTCGCATTCACCAGGAAGAACTCTAGTTTTGAAAATCAAACGGTTAGGATATTTCTGGCTGACTATGGTAAAGGATGCGAGGAGTACGCGCGACGGTGTGAGCAATGCAAAAAGCACGCCCCATTCATTCACCAGCCCGCCGAATAACTGTCGTCCATCTTTTCTCCATATCCGTTTATGAGATGGTCGATGGATATCGTCGGACCTCTTCACCCTTCGACTGGGGGGGGCTAGATTCATGTTGGTGTTGACGGATTATTTCTCTAAATGGATAGAAGCTGGAGCTTTCAAGAATGTTACCGGAACAGTAGCCCAAACGTTTGTATGGCAAAACGTGATATGTCGTCACGGTTGCCGTACGAGATAGTAATTGATAATGGATCTCAGTTCATCTCAACCAAGTTCGAGGTGTTCTGTTCCACATGGAAAATAAGATTAAGCAAGTCAACACCAAGATATCCACAAGGGAATGGTCAAGCGGAAGCCGCAAACAAGACTTTACTTAGCAACCTGAAGAAAAGGTTGGGGACTTTTAAAGGAGGATGGGCAAATGAACTTCACGGAGTATTGTGGGCCTTCCGAACTACACCCAGGAAAACGACTGATGAGACTCCGTTCTCTCTCGTATATGGGATGGAGGCGATAGTTCCGCGGAGGCTACCGTCCCCGGACTTCGCAGAACGGTCAACACAGTGGATCCCGTCAAGAATGATGAGATGATGAAGGACAGCCTCGATCTTATAGATGAGAGGCGGGACCAAGCGTCATCAAGGCTCCAAAACTATCAACACGCGGTGGCTCGCTATTACAACTCTTGGGTAAGGATCCGACGTTTCAGTGTGGGTGATCTCGTACTTCGGCGGGTATTCTCAAATACAGCCGAGTATGGCGCTGGAAAGCTGGGCATAAACTGGGAAGGTCCTTACAAAGTAACGCGAGTTGTGCGCTACGGCGTGTATGAGCTGGAGTCTGAAGATGGCGTCAAGATCCCGAGGTCGTGGAATGCGATGCATCTTAAAGCATACTTCTGATTACGGAAGTATAAGAAAGCATTGTAATCAAGTTTCTATAATTCGTTCGCATCGATAAAGAAGCTTCTGCGTTTTTATTTTAACACTTGGGGAATATTCGTATACAAATAAAATAAAATAAATAAAGAGCATGAACCGCACTCACACGAGGGGCGCGATCTGAGCAGCTAAAAAAGCTAAAAATATATATACTTAAGTCAAAAGAGTTAAACAAAAGCTAGAAAACGCTTAAGTCAAAAAGCTAGAAAACGCTTAAGTAAAAAAAAAGAAAAAAAAAGCTAAACGAAAAGTTTAAGTCAAAAAGCTAAACGAAAATCTTAAGTCAAAAAGCTAAACGAAAAGCTTAAATTAAAAAGCTAAACAAAAGTTGAAATAAAAGCTAAACGAAAAGCTTAAGTCAAAAAGCTAAACGAAAAGCTTAAATTAAAAAGCCGAACAAAAAGCTAAGATAAAAGCTAAGAACAGCTAGGTCTAAAAGCTAATACAAAGAGGCTAAAATAAAAGCTCTAAAAGCTAAGATGAAGAGGCTAAAATCAAAGCTAAAAAATGCTAAGTGAAAGCCAAAAGCTAAGCTAAAAAAGAATTTTACAAATCGAAAACCGCGCTCAAAGATCAAAAGAGCTCGGAAAGAACTTAAGCCTAAAGGCCGGACTAAAACGAAAAAGGATTTAGATGAAAGCATAAACAACGCTTAAATAAATCCATCAAAAGTCTCCAATAAATAAAGCATCAGGCCATTCTGAGCAACAAGTGACAAAAGTCTAGAAAATATAAAGCAAGCTCAAGGTAAAACCCGAGCAAAGTAATAAAACATAAGATTATAGAGCAAATAACACAAGTCTCTGAATCATAAAAATAAAGATGGAAAAGCAATCCTAAGTCTGAGAAGGATCCTCCGCAACCGCAGCGCGGATCTCCTCCACCAACTCATCCATCTTGGGTCGAATGCTGGACCCAAAATCGTCAATAAGAACCGCAGCGTCGGTCGAAGTGGAGACGAGAATGTCGGTGGTGGAGTCCGGAAGGGGAACGCGCGAGATACCATCAGGAGTGAGCACCGAAGTCGTAACCGGAGAGGATGGCAAAATCTCCGAAGCCAAAGGCGGGAGCGAAGGTCCTGAGAAAAGACGCACAAATCCCTCCAAGTCGAGAGGGAGAATCTTCGCCTCAAAGCGGAAGTGATGAAATAGATGTAAAGATGAATCCGCATCTGCCACAATCAACTTGTTCGCCTTGTAATCGACACCCCAGTCATACTTCTTCCTCTTGCCATCACCCCACGCATTCCCCTGTTCCAGAAGTTTCCTCTTCAAAGATCCTCGCGAAGAGGGAGCGCCTTTAGCAGGCAAAAGAGCATCCTGGGCTGCAGGCAAAGCGATGACGAATCAGCGACCCGGTTTCGTGATAGCCGAAGGATCAACTGAAGTCATCGGAGCTTTCCTAGCTATCTTGGATCCCTTATCTGAGCCTGCGGAAGGAGGAGCAGCAGGGGCGGAGGAGGCAACAGAGAGGCTTCGCAACGTGCCGGCATGCTGGAATCCTGGACAACAACATTCTTGGCTTTCTTGGCGGCACGGTAAAAAGTCATCGCGATGTCCTGAAAATAGTGGGAAACTGAAACAAGAAACATCACTTAGAGAGAAAACAAGTAAAAGTTTTTTAAAAAAACTTAAGTAAAAGGCAATCGCGCAAACCGGTGGTTTCGTTGGAAGAAGATGGACGCTGAGATTCGTAGAGGATCCCAAGTCGCAAATTGGATTTGAAGATCCTGATCGGAGTAAAAGATTACCACAAGGACTTCTCGGGCAGCAGGAGCAAATGAAATCCACAATATCCCGAGTTTTCCCTTCTTCCGGTTTAGCGCTGCATGGAAAAATAAAAAGATATCATAAGTTATAAAAGATAGAAATGCATTAAACTATAAGTTATAAAAGATGTTAGCCAGTTCCACTAACCGGGTTCAAGAGACCAATCCAGAACCGCTAGGTGAGGAAGACGACCGAAAGTCGACTCGTTTACGGGAAAGTAAAAGTAAAATCGCTTCTAAAGCTCGTCTTTCTTGGGGAAACCTGAGAGGATATTGCAGCGAGGATTTGACATCGAGTAGAAAAGGCCAGGTTGGTTGTGAAACCCTCTTACTGACTCAAGAAGAACAAGAGACTTAACGTCAAGTTCAAACCCGTTCTCCTCGGCTAAAATTTGCAAACCCACAATGGTACGAATGAGGTTCGGACAAATCTGAGCTAAAGAATTCCCAAGAGTATGCATGAAGTGGATAAGGAGCTCAGGTAAAGGGAATGAGAGTCCGCATTCTCTAAAGTAAACCTCGTATGCACAACAAAGACCATCTCTAACTATCTCGGGGTTCTCTAAGGGAGACGGAGAGATAAGCTCAACGTTCTCTGGCATGCGGCAACTGTTCCCTAATCCTACTAATCTATCTATAGATAACCTAGATTGCGAATGAGGACCAAAGAGGGGGAGCCGATTAAGAACTCGATGGGGAGTGGTGGCTGGCGATCGCCTTGGTCCCAGCTCGGAAGAAAGATTCGGACTCAACTTGGGTGTTCCTCGCGAACTGAAACTTGGACTTGATGGGGGAGACAAAGCATCTCGATCCGGAGAGGACTTCTGTGACGCCCGACTCGGGAGAAGTAGCTAAAAGTTTCGTGACGGGAGAAGTGGCTGTCTGCGCCGGCTCGGGTGAGCAGCCCAGCTCGGAATGGCCCGGCCCGTGAGAGGAGAAGACCGGCTCGGACAAGTCAACTCGTCGGATCTCGAGCCGTGAAACTGGCTTGGGTGAGTGGCTCGGATTGGGAGCGGCAGCGAGCTCGAGCGAGTGGCAGCAAGCTCGGGTGAGCGGCTCGACACAGGAGCGGCCGCGAACTCGGACGCGGGGAGCAGCTCGGGCGAAAGTGAACCCGCACGAACTGGCTCGGACGTACCCGACTTGGAGAGAGACAACGCCCGACTCGAAGTCTCGGCGATGCAGCCCGGCTTGGAGTCCCCGGCGAGCTCGAGCACGAGAATCAGCTTGGGCTAGTGGCTCGGCTTGAGAGAGGCAGCGAGCTCGAACGCGGGGAGCAGCTCAGACGGAGGCGAACCCGTATGGACCAGCTCGGACGCCCTCAGCTCGGTTGGTCCGCTTGGCTCGGAGAGAAGCGGTGCCCGGTCCGAGATCTTGGCGGTTCGGCCCAAATCGTGAGAAGGGGAGAAATCCATGGGAGAAGAGAGAAAAGGAGAAGAGAGAAAAGGAGAAGGAGAAGATAAAAAAAAAATGTGGAGAAGAAAAATTAAAGAAAAAAAATAGAAATAATTGAATAAAAGGGAAACCCTTTCTCCAAAAATTTCTAAAAATCTTGGATCAAAGATTAGATAATCCTAAGATTTTTCTGAAACTTTTTGGAAAATTGAAATTCTCGAAGAACGGTGAAAAACAAATAAGAAAAGTGACATTTTGATCCAAAAGATCAAAATTAGCACCCAAAAAACTGTTTTGCAGGATTCAAGTCACAGGAAAATGGATTATAACAGAGAAATCAAGCAAGAATGCAAAGAAGACTCAAGAATAAGTCTAGAGAGAATAAAGACTAATTAAAAACCAGAAAATTCCTATGGGAGAATTGTGAAGTGGAGTTATCTAGAGATTGTCTTAAGGAGGAATGAATTGCACAAAAACCCTGCAGAATGTTGGAGAGTGGGCTTAAATAAGAAAATCGCTAGGAATTATTTCAGGAAAGAATTTAATAAGCCAAGATTCTTGCCGGAAGATATGATCTACAGAATATCCTAATTGACGGAAAATCCGATTAAAGGCTTAAATCACGTACTAATTTGAATCCCGCAATGGAAACTTCCATTACAGGATTGGGGGGCAAAATGTGGGAGTGTAAATTCTCCCGGGTCGGATTCTCGGGATTTGACCTGGCCTTAAGAAGTAAATGGGCTTCCCCGGGCCCACTTACGAAAGACAGAGAGCTCATAAGCCCACAAGGAAAGAAAGCCCACTAAGCGGGTGAGCCCGCGAAGAGAGGAAAGCTCACTAAGCGGGTGAGCTCACGACGAGAGCTGAACCCACTTAGAGAGCTGAATGCTCGCGAGGAGAGTTGAACCCACTTAGAGAATTGAGAGCTCGCGAGGAGAGCTGAACCCACTTAGAGAGCTGAGAGCTCGCGAGGCGAGCTGAACTCACCTGGAGAACTGAACTCACCAAGAGAGCTGAGAGCTCGCGAAGAGAGTTGAACTCACCCGGAGAACTGAACTCACCCGGAGAACTGAACTCACCAGGAGAGATGAGAGCTCGCGAAGAGAGCCGAGAGGTCGCGAGGAGAGCTGAACTGGCGCGCGCAGAAATGGTCAACACCTCCGAGTTGACCACCTATAACCGCGCCTCATTTATGACGAGATCGGCAGTTACGGAAGAGAATTCAAAGGGAGAATATGCACCATAAATGCTCATTAAACCCATTAAAGGAGAGCTGTGCTATAAATATGGAGGTGGAGGCTCAAAGATAGGGGGCTGAAAAATTTCATTGTAAACTAGAGAGAATATTGTAATTCAGAGATTTATCAATAAAACACATATTTTCAGC
>OVBE01007659.1:0-18196 GCA_900406425.1 Iberis pinnata
GGAGATTAATCTATTATTGTCTTTTGAGTTGAGAACTATTTTCAAAGTAAAGCCTACCTGTTAACCTGAATACCGTGGAATTCCCTAAGGCCTGACGCTTTATTTTATTGATTTATATCCTTGTTTAATTTATGCTTTTAACTCTATTACAAATACCCTTTTATTTTGTCTTAACTAGAATCAAGATTTAATTGAAAGTCGTACTGTCTGGTCTCTGTGGAATTCGACCCTTTACTATATTACAAACATTTGTTCTCTGCGGTGTAAATTTAGGAATTAAAATCATGAGCCTATAAGCATGCTAGATTAGGACATCCTCATTCTAGAGCTCTTAAACTCATGTTGCCTAGTGTTTCTTTTGATATCTTTGATTGTGCAGCTTGTATTCTTGGAAAACATTGTAGGTCTGTTTTTCCTAAGTCCAAAACTATCTATAAAAATGCTTTGATCTTATTCATTATGATGTTTGGCAATCACCTTGTGAATCTAGAGAACATCACAAATATTTTGTGACTTTTATAGATAACAAAAATCAAAGTATACTTGGCTTACCTTACTTCCAACTAAAGATAGAGTGTTAGAAGCTTTTACAAACTTTCAAACATATGTAACTAATCACTTTAATGCCAAAATCAAAAATTTTAGATCTGACAATGGTGGTGAGTACAAAAGTCATGCTCTTAAACAATACCTAGCCAAACATAGGATTCTGCACTAAACAAGTTGTCCTTACACACCCCAACAAAATGGAGTGGCTGAAAGGAAAAATAAGCATCTAATGGAGATTGCAAGGTAAATAATGTTTCATGCTAATGTTCTAAAGAAGTTCTGGACAGATGTTGAAGTTTCAGTATGTTATCTCATCAATAGGATCCGAACTAAGATCCTAAATGAAATTTCTCCATTTGAGGTATTGAATAAGATAAAACCCTCTCTAAATCATTTAAGGATGTTTGGGTGTGTTTGTTTTGTTCTTATACCAGGAGAACAAAGAAACAAGTTGGAAGCAAAGAGTGTAAAAGGGATGTTCATTGGAAATTTGATAGGATAAGAATTTAATCCTAATACTAATACTGCAGAGAACATATCAATGTAGTAAAGCAAAGGGTCGAATCCACAGACACCAGAAAGCACACGATTTAGTTTAACTTCAAATCAAGCTAAAGTAGAATAATTAAGTTGGTTGTAACGAATCAATAGGATAAAATAAAAGCGGTTGTAAAGAATGAAATAAAAGCGTCAGGCAATCCACAGATAATCAGGTTTAAAAGTCAGGTTATCATGCAAATATTTTCGTTTTTGAATAGTTCTCAACTCAAAAGACAGAAACTAGATTAATCTCCTTCCAAAGTATTAATCCCTATATTCAAATTACTAAAGACAAAATTCTGCCGAATTTAGATTATTCATATATGCATTACAGTTCATATTTGATAAGTTCATAAACCCCTAAGACAATACTTCCGCAAGCAAAGTCATCTACTCATCTAGATTAGGTCAGATTTCTAAATCAAATTCCTTTTTATTTATCAATCTGTTATCAAGAACTAAGTAGTCAAGATAATTCATGCATTAAGAATAAATCTAGACTAAGAACCTAACAAATTCAGTGTCTTATGAATAACCCTAACAACCAACCCTGATTTCCCTGGGAAAACCTAAAACCTAACTAGTGAACTACTCAGACATTGCAAAGCAATAATAATTCAATATCTTTGAAGAAAACATAATTAAAATAAGTATAGATATAATAAAAGGGTTCAGAATCTCTTCTCCAAATACAAGGTTCAAGAATTCTTCTCCCTTAATAAAAGTCTCAAAAGTTGTAAAAAGCGTAATCAAAATAAACCTAAGCCAACGAATTTTATAGTCTAAAAAGTAGAAATAGCAAAAATATGGAAATTGGATAAGTTGAGGACTTGGATGAAAAATTGGAAATTTTTATGTTCTTCTCGGGTGAAATGCTCGATCGATCCCTCTGGTGCTCGATCGAGCACCTTGAAATAGTGTCTGATCGTTTTCTCTGATGCACGATTGATGTGTTGCTTTGGATTTTTCCAAGAGAAAATGTTCGATCGGGCACAAGTGTTACCCGATCATGCACTTCTCTAAACTGATTGCTCGATCGATCTCCATAGTGCACGATCGATCACTACGTTTTGCATTAAGCAAATTATTCTTATTTGTTCAAAAATGCTCTAAAATGCATCTTTTTCTCCAACATGACCCGAACACCTAGAATCCTTAAAATTTACCAAATATGCAAGGAAAACGCTCGAAATAATGCAGAACAGCAAACATAAATTCCCACTATTATGCATTAAAATCGATCAATATCAACTCCCACAAACTTAAATCTTTGCTTGTCCTCAAGTAAAGCAAAATTTAATCCAGAGAAGAGGTTTGAAATGGACCACACTGAAACTCACAAAATCTCAGTAACCATAAGCATAGTTCCAAAATTCAAAAGACACCAATCTCAAACAACTACTTTGAATGAATTTTTTACCACCACTAAACCAATAACATGTTTCTTACTCTAAATCCCAAATCAATCAAGTATCAAATCGTATCAACCAACTCTTTAAATTAAATTAAGTTCATATATATGCATTCTCACCTATGGTATATCAATCAATTTACTCAAGTACATCTTCTATCTTAATGCCCAAACCAAAAGAGCATCAACCGACTTATTATCATGATCTTTTTCCTCTCTTTCTCACTTCTCTTTTCTTTTTCTTATCTTACTGCTTTTCTTTATTTTTTTTTAATATTTATTCGCATTTTTGGGCTTTACTTTCTTTTCTTTTCATCATTTTTTTAGATGCGGGCAATTTGCTGGGGTTGACTACTTAAAGAACTTGTCGGTTTTACAGAACACTGAATACCAAGGTACCTAATTCTCAAAGTATATCAACACAGTAAGCAAGAATATTTCAAGTTCAGATTAAGTCCTATCATGGTAGAGCTAGCATCAAATCATCAATAACTCAAGAGATCAGAACTTTCAAAAACAAATCAATCGGTAATGGGGTTCCAATCTTAATCTCAACAATTAATCTAAGTTACCAGTCTAGATAAATCGAATACCATACTCACACTTAGTTAATTATCATCATTGATTTTGATAAACTCAGCGAATTCAAAACAAAAAATTCAAAACAATTCATCATTTCTGACAAACATCCAAAATAAACGTTAGATCCGAGTTAGTACATATTCCCTCCCCTAGACTTACTTCAAACCGTCCCGGTGTGAAAATAAATCAGAGAGAAGGAGAAAATAGAAAAGTACCCAAAACATAGAAAATATCAGATAACATGATTTATGAGGAAATAGAAAGATACTACAATGAAGCGCAAGTGTCTCAATCAGAAATATGATGCAAACCATCTCTAACCTCTCGCTGCTCAGCATGGTCCATTTCATCATCACTGTGGCACCTCGGTGGCAAAAAAAAAACCCAAAATCGTCCTCGAAATGCGACTCATCAAGTTGTTTTTGTGCCGCTGCGAAGTCATGATTCATGCAATCTGCTCCGCCTGAGTCATATCATCTCTCACCGGTTGGAGCATGTACTCGTCGTGATCCTCAGGAACCTTAACATCTGGACTCAGAGCTCGGGCTTGCTGCTGGTTAAGGCGTCTTTGCCCTGAATATCTTAGTGCATCGGGAACTGCAGAAGGAGGGCGGTTGAGAAATTCAGTACTTGGTAGAAACTGGACATTGGCAAAGGAGGTGATGCTGGTCAAATTGGACTTCGGCAAGTGGATCTCACAAATTTGTCCGTCTAAATCCTCATAAAGGTAATCCAGAAACCGATCAAACCACTTCTTGTTGGTTATGAACTGTTTATCCACCATGTTCTTCGTTGGCTCTGAAAGGAAAAGCTTGAGTGGAATCCCAACAGTCTGTAAAATTGGGGTAACTAAGCTACCCATCACTTATATCCTCTTCGGGTTCTTCAAAGAAGCAAAATTCCTCTCATCCAAGACTTGAGCAAATAACCAACCCATGTTGGCATTGTGAGTGTGTATATCATGATCAGTCGTGTAGGTATCCAGAGTGAAGGAACCAAGAACGTAATGAAGAAGCTCCAACTCTTGATTCTGAGTGGAACTGGCCTCTTTTGACCCATAGAAGAGGTGACTCAGAATCTTAACCGTGAAACTGATGGCCGTGTTGTGGATCAGAGTGAGCTTTGCATTCTTCGGTACAAAGCGCCTGCGAGTTATTATCCTCCAAAAATCATGATGAGAGTAGAACTTGGGGGTCTTGGAAAGGTAACCCCTGGGGCGGAAACCAAAGATTGGTCCAAACTCGACCATGGGGATCTTGTAGAGCTTCCCCAAGCAAAAGAACTGAACCTCTATCTCTGACTAATGTTTGCTGTGGGAATTTATGTTTGTTGTTCTGCATTAAGAGGCCAAGAATTAAGCTTCGTGTAAAGTGGATAGGGTCGAAAAGGAAAATTTCCTAGACCCATATTGGTGAACATAGTTGCCACATCTTCATCAATCCTGAGATTTTGAAAAACATAACGACTAGCAAAACAGGATGGCACGAATTCAGTCTTAAGTATAGTATTGTAGAAAATGCTGTCAAAATGATCTAATTTGTCTGTTATCTTCCTTGAAGTCCAGGTCTTGTGGTTTCGCAACTCGATGACATATAAATCAATAGTGACGTTGCAAAAAGGTGTCTTAACCGGTCTTGGCCAAGGAGATTTTTACCAACTTAGGGTCGATTGGTGGTTGACTACCCAAAGCAACACATTTCTGTTTGTCGGCAGCTGTCAGTTTCTTTGTCTTCTTGGCAACCGGAGGTCATGAGTCGTTATATAACATGTTCCTAAAATGAAAGGACTCAAAAGAGAAATGAGTTTCAGAATAACTCAAGACATAATAAGCACTGGTTGATCAATAACTGAGCAATGCTAACAAGAGTTAACAAGAATTATCGACATAAAAACCAAGAAGATCGTATGAATAAGCAATACTAATTGAGAGTTAGCAAGAATCAAATGCGGAATAAACATGTCAAGACAATAAGAAGCAATTAGAAATGATCGAGCATGACTAGTTATAACTAGCAATAATCAAGATGCTTCAACGACAAATCAACCGAGATATGAATCAAAAATCAATCTAAGCAAGTTATCGAAAGAGAAAGGCAATGGTGAGCAATTTTTTTAGAGCAATACTAACCAAACTTAGCAAGAAATCAAGTAAAAGAACCATCAAAAACCCTATATGCAATCGATTAAAAACTTAGAAATTGAAATTCGAAATTAAAGAACTGGAATGAACACAAATTAGCTATGACAACCATTCTTAAACTACTCACACATATCATTTAGGCTCAATCACACATCCAAATTTGAATTTCTAACACAACCCCTAATTGCCCAAACCAAAATAAAACATTCTCAATATGGCTCTCAACAAATCAACATGCATTAATCAATTAAGTACAAAAGAGAATAGAAAGGCATCCTAGGTACCAATTCCAAAAACCAAACCACCTAAATCGAATCTGCCTAATTTTGACCTAGTTTTCGGACACAAATCATGAGTGTGAGAACCGTACCTTGTTCGAATAAATTTAAGAGTGAGAGAAGCGAAAAGGACTTGAAAAACCGAGTAAAATAGAGTCAAGAAGCGAAGAAATCGGTGGAGATTTGAGTGAGATAGAGAGTTATGGAGATGAGAGAGTTTGGAAGTGTTGGAGAAGCAAGTAATGGTAAAGAAGGTGAAAATCATATGTAAGAGGGATATGGGAAGTGGAAATCCGTTTCAAATTAAAGAAATTCGGTTTAAAGTTCAAAATTCGGTTAAAATTAAGTCGATTTCGGTTTACGTGGGGAGGTGCACGATCGAGCGCAAAGGTGCCCGATCGGGCACTTATGTCGAAACGTTCCAGGTTCAACTGCTCGATCGGGCGCTTTGTTGCCAGATCGTTCAGATGATTTGATGCAAAAATCCATCTATTTGGCCCGATCGTTCTCCTTGTTAGCCCGATCGAGCACAGACACTGAAATTTTCCAGGGACATATGCCTGATCGGGCAATATGTTTCCCCATCGTGCGATCAGGTCGGATTAAAAATCTATAGAATCTTCCCGTCGTGAAACCTTTTTCCCGATCGTGCAACCTGTTGCATATGATTTTTAGTTGTTTTCTGAAATTCATGAATCACACAGAACTCAAAACTAAACAATAGCATGTTATTAACTAAGATAGGACTACTCAATTCTAATAAATAACTACACTATAGTACTAAATACTAAAATAGTAGGTTGCCTCCCACTCAACGCTTGTTTGACGTCAGTAGCTTAACGGTAGTTACCTCTAGTTGGAAGTAGTATTAGCAAGATGTATTTCAGTTACCTCTGCAAACTCTGAATTAGCAAAATAAGGCTTCAGCGTTTGATTGTTCACAACGAACTCACCACTAGTTTGGTTATACAAGACAATAGCTCCATAAGGTCTAACCTCTTTGATTTAAAATGGTCCATACCACCTAGATTTCAACCTACCAAGGAAAAGCTTTAGAAGAGAGTTAAAGAGCAAAACCTGGTCACTTGGTCGGAAATCTCTTCGGATGATCTTCCTGTCATGAGCAGATTTGGTCCTTTCTTTGTAGATCTTCGAGTTCTCATATGCTATGTGTCGAAGTTCTTCTAACTCATGGAGTTGAATTAGACGCCTTTCTGTTACGGTCTTCATGTCAAAGTTTAGCAATTTGACAGCCCATGCAGGTTTATGCTCCAGTTCTACAGGTAGATAACAAGCTTTTCCATAAAATATATTGAAAGGAATAATACCTAAATGGGTCGTGAATGCGGTTCTGTAAGCCCATAGAGCATCATCTAGCTTCAAAGACCAATACTTCCTAGATCCATTCACCGTTTTCTGCAAGATTGCTTTGATTTCCCTGTTAGAGACCTCGACCTGACCGTTAGTCTGAGAATGATATGGTTTAGCCACTTTGTGTTTGAGTCCATGCTTCTTGAGTAAACCATCAAAGACCCTATTGATGAAATGAGATCCCTCATCGCTGATTACTATTCTAGGTACTCAAAATATGAGAAAAATCACAGATTTAAACATTTTTAGCACAACCTTCGAATCATTAGTGGGGCTAGTAATTGCTTCAACCCACTTAGAAACATAGTCAACAGCAACAAGGATATATAGATTCTTATGAGACATAGGGAAATGACCCATGAAGTCAATTCCCCCACACATCAAAAACCTCTACTTCTAAGATGAAGTTCTGAGGCATCTCATTGCGTTTTGAGATGGTTCCCTGCCTTTGGCATAAATCACAACAAGAGATGAAGGCATGAGCATCTTTGAACATTGTAGGCCACCAGAAACCTGCTTAAAGCACTTTAGAAATAGTCTTGAATGTAGCGAAGTGATCACCATAGTCAGAACCATGACAAAGGTATAAAACATTCTGAATCTCCTCCTTAGGCAGACATCTCTAGAACATTCCATCTAAATAAAGCTTGTAAAGATATGGCTCATCCCAGTAATAGTGTCTGACATCCCTTAAGAACTTCTTCTTCCGGTAACCTGTAAAGTCCTGTGGTTCAACATCAAAAGCAAGATAATTAGCAAAGTCATGAATCCAAGGACTAATTACTGCAGACTTAGAGATTTTAGGGGTAGAAAGGTACTCATCCACTCTAGTGATAATAGCATAGATATGTCTTCAATTAGATTAGTGAAAATAGACATCATGCATCTTTGAAAAGTTGTTGGGGCATTGCAAAATCTAAAAGGCATTCTACGATATGCATTGATACCAAATGGACATGTGAATGTCATCTTCTCCTAGTCATATGGGTGAATAGGAATTTGTAAGAAACCTGAATAACATCCAAAGAAACAATAGTAAGGGTGATTAGCCAATCTCTTAAACATTTGGTCAATAAAGGGTAAAGGAAAATGATCTTTGCGAGTAGCAGCATTCAATTTCCTCTAGTCAATGCACATTCTATGACCTATAACAGTTCTAGTTGGAATCAATTCATCCTTATCATTTTTAACAATTGTTATACCTCCTTCTTAGGAACAACATGCACATGACTAACCCAAGTACTATATGAAACAGGGTAAATGATTCCTGCATTTAGAATTTTCACTATATCTTCCTTAAAAACATCTTTCAAATTATGATTTAAACGACTTTGATGGTCTATAGAATTCTTAGATTCATCTTCTAAATGTATCCTATGCATGCATAAATCTGGTGAAATCCCTGTGATATCATCTAAAGTATAACCTAGAGCTCTACGATACTTTCTTAATTGACACAAAAGCAAGGCAATCTCTACATTGTTCAAATCAGCATTCACAATCACAAGGTATGTAGAATTAGGACCTAGAAACGCGTACATGAGCCCTGCTAGGAGGGTTTTAAGTTATGACNCAGCTGCCTCCACTAATGCCACACAATCGGTCATCTCCTTAAATCGTCTACTAGCATCAAGCATCCTGGTAAGATCTGTAACATCATCACTAAAAGATAAATGAACATCAATAGCGTTAGTCAAGGAAAACTCTAAAGGATCATCAAATAAGAAATCATCAACAACTACCTCTATAGCTTTAGCAATGGTATCAGCCTAAAAGGATTTAGCATCTAGAGATGGTTTCTTCAAAACTTCTTGCAAGTTAAACTTCATTACCATATCTCCAAAGTGAAGATCAATCTTGCCTTTCTTCACATCTATAATTGCTCCAGCTATAGCCAAAAAAGGGTCTTCTCGGAATTAAAGGATCTTTAGGTTCCCCTCCAAGCTCCAGAATCACGAAATCGGTTGGTACAAAGGCTATTCCAATCTTGTCAGGCAGGTTCTCTAGGACTCCAACAGGGTACTTCACAGAAAGATCAGCAAGAACCAATGAAATCTTTGTACCCTTGATATCAGTCATCCTCAATCGCTTAGCCACAAAGAAAGGCATGAGATTCACACTAGAACCCAAATCGTAGAGAGATCTAGCAAAGGTGATGTCTCCAATCTCAACTGGTAAAAAAAACTACCTGGATCTCCAAGATTCTTTGGCATTCGATTCTTTAGAATAGAGCTACACTCTTATGTAATCATCATTGCACCTTAGGTTTGTATACTCTAGAAGGAATAATGTCCATTTTAGGGGAGGGATCGATCGATCTCTAATATTTTTTGAATTTGACATCGTCTCCCCGATCGGGCATTTTTTGTATCATCGTGCCTGACTAAAGTGTTCTATTGGGCGTCATGAGTGCACAATCGATCATTTCTCGTGCACTTTTTCACATGAATGCACGATCGGGCAAGGAGTGCCCGATCAATCTCTCCCTCTGAAAACAGATTGCTCAATCAGGCAAGGATTGCCCGATCGTACAGATCTGTCTGCATCTTTTTCAACTTCTCAAAATCTGAATCTTTCTCAATTCCATCCAAATCTTCAACCAAACCTTCCATTAACTGATATTTTCCAGTAATATTGGGTAGAGTTTTACCACTTCTCAGCATTATAGCATTCACATACTCTGGTTTCTTTGGGTTTGAATCAGATTTCCTAGGAAGCAATCTAATCGGTCGCTTTACCGCTTCAGATGTTTGAGCAACTTGAGTATCAAGAAGCTTCACATGTGTAGACAATGCCTCAAACTTCTAATTTAGATCCTTAACCTCTCTTTGGGACTGTTGTTGTCCTTCCAAAAGATGTTTAAACATCATTTCAATTGAGTTTCCTTGAGG
Organism: Iberis pinnata; assembly: GCA_900406425.1. NCBI lineage: Eukaryota > Viridiplantae > Streptophyta > Magnoliopsida > Brassicales > Brassicaceae > Iberis > Iberis pinnata. The sequence goes on from OVBE01007659.1 coordinate 9,763, forward strand.
AGCTTTTGAGGTGCTTGTTGAAGTACATGATGAGAGGTTTGTTGAAAACTGCCTGAATTAGAGTTATGTGCATAGTTCCTATTCTGATTTCCTTCGAAACCACCACCTCCTTGGTCTGAACAAACTTCTTACTAGAATTGGGCACAAAAGGTTTCTGTTGAGTTGGGTAAACCTGATCTTGCGGATTCTCCACATTGTTTCTCCTTTAAGAGAGATTTGGGTGAGTCTTGTAAATCCTGAATCGTATCCCTGGTTGTACACCCTTTGACCTTGGCTATTGACATAGCTCACTTCTTCTTCAATAGGACCAGTTTCTTGCTCTTGGAATGCAAAACAAGCAGCTTCAGAATCATCAACAAGGTTGACCTGTTTCTGGTTTTGACTCTTAAGTAGTTGAGTCAGCAACACTTTCATTTCTAAGAATTCTCTTTCAGCTCTGAGAGTTCTGAGTTAGCAGAGAATGTAGATACTTTGGTTCGACAATCGAACTCTGGGCAATGATTGTTGTTACTGAGTGCTAGGTTCTCTATCAGAAGATAGGTATTTGGAACAGGTTTCTACATAAAGTCTCCATCGCTTGCGGTTTCTAAGGACAGCTGGTATTTCTGGTCAATTCCTCTATAAAAAGTATTGAGGAGACTTACATATGAGAAACCATGGTGTGGGCAATCTTGAAGAAGTTCTTTGAATCGCTCCCAAGATTTATAGAATGATTCTACAGAACTTTTTGCAAGAGCAGAGATCTTGTTCCTTAAAGTGTTAGTCCTAGTGGTAGTGAAGAAGAAATTAATAAACTTGGCTTTGCAACCTTCCCAAGTTACAATAGATCTAGCAGGTAGAGATTTCAACCATTGAAGTGCTCTTTCAGCTAGAGAGTGACAGAATAACCTGCAATGTATGAAATCGCGAGATACTCCAATGAGTTTGGTAGTAATGTAGATGTCCTCAAAGGTGTCAATATGATCCATTGGGTGCTCATTTGGTAAACCATTGAATTGGTTGTTATGGATCATCTGAACGAGCTGGATGGGAAAGTGGTATTCCCTTCACTCAGGTTGTGGGGGTTGGATGAGGTTCCTATTAGTATAGAGTGATTGAGGATTGTTTAATGAACCAACTAGATGATGGTTCTGAGCATTACACTGATTAGCAACTCTTTCCGGATCTCTATATAAGAAAAAGTTTCTTGCATCGACGTTCTGAGGAATCTAATTTTCCGGTGGAACTTGGTTGTTATCAGCTCTTTGTTGGCCTTGTGGCACTTTATTTCTGTTACCACCACCTCGCTCTTGATGGATAATCATTTGGTTGAGTCCAAAAGCAAGTGGATCATTTTAACCTTCGGGTGCGATCGGATTGATGAGATCAACGTTTTCAGCCATTAAGTTGGATGATCTTGCTTCTTTCTTTGCTTTCCGGTTTGAACGTTCTATCTTTTCAAATTCTGAGTTACTAAGGCTTAGCAATTCAGAGGATTTTTTGGATCTTCTGATCATACACCTGTAAAACAAAAATAAGAAAAAGAACGAGATGAGTACTGTAAAAGAGAAACCTTATACTAGATTCTAAATAAAAACTTGAAAGGCATTATTGGTCCCCGACAGAGACGCCAAAATTCTGATAGGTTAAGAATTTAATTATAATACTAATATTGTAGAGAACATATCAATGTAGTGAATAAAAGGGTTGAATCCACAGCGACCAGAAAGCACACGATTTTGTTTAACTTCAAATCAAGCTAAAGTAGAATAATTAAGTTGGTTGTAACGAATCAAAACGATAAAATAAAAGCGGTTGTAAACAATGAAATAAAAGCATCAGGCATCAGGCAATCCACAGATAGTCGGGTTTAAAAGTCAGGTTATCATGCAAAGATTTTTTGTTTGAAAATAGTTCTCAACTCAAAAGACAGAAACTAGATTAATCTTCTTCCGAAGTATTAATCTCTATATTCAAATTACTAAAGAAAAACTTCCTCCGGATTTAGATAATTTATATATGCATTACAGTTCATATTTGATAATTTCATAAACCCCGAAGACAATACTTCCGCAAAGAAAGACATTTACTCATCTAGATTAGGTCAGATTTCTAAACCAAATTCCTTTGTATTTATCAATCTTATCAATAACTGGATGATCAAGCTAATTCATGCATTAAGAATAAATCTAGACTGAGAACCTAACAAATTCAATCTCTTTATGAATAACCCTAACAATCAACCCTGATTTCCCTGGGAAAACCTAAAACCTAACTAGTGAACTACTCAGACATTAAAAAACAATAACAATTCAATATCTTTGAAGAACACATAATTAAAATAAATATAGATATAATCAAAGAGTTCATAATATCTTCTCCAAATACAAGGCTTAGGAATTATTCTCCCTCAGTAAAAGTCTCAAAAGTTGTAAAAAGCGTAATCTAAAGAAACCTAAGCCAAAGGCTTTTATAGTCTAAAAAGTAGAAATAACAAAAATATGAAAATTGGATAAGTTGAGGACATGGATGCGAAATTGAAAATTTTCATGTTCGTCTCGGGTGAAATGTTCGATCGATCCCTCTGGTGCTTGATAGAGCTTTTTGAAATAGTGCTCGATCGTTCTCTCTGATGCACGATCGATTTGTTGCTTCAGAATTTTCCAGGAGAAAATGCTCGATCAGGCACAAGTGTTGCCTGATCGTGCATTTCTCTAAACTAATTGCTCGATCAATTTCCATAGTGCACGATCGATCACTTTGTTCTGCATTTAGCCAATTCTTCTGATTTTTTCTGAAATGCTATGAAATGCACCTTTTTGCTCCAACACAACCCCAACACCTAGAATCCTGAAAAATACCAAATATGCAAGGAAAACACTCAAAATAATGCATAATAGCAAATATAAATACCCACTATTATGCATTAAAACCGAGCAACATCAGTATTCCATAACTTAAAAGGGGTTCAAGTGTTACATTCCAGAAACAAGGAAGGTTCTTATGTCTAGGGATGTGAAGTTCTCGGAGCACAAAGGACACTATGAGGAAATTAGGAACCTTAAAGTATATACCTAATACTCCAACAGATAGAGCTGAAAACCATAGGAGATTTCTTGACCACCTTGGTATCAATTATCATCAAAATGCAACACCATGAGATTTCAATGTTCCTCAAGAAGCTGATGAGGATTCTAACTCTCAAGAAGAGGAGAATATCTATCTTGATCCTGAGGGGGACACACAACAAATCCAGAATGCATGAGGAGACGATTATGTTATGGTACAACATCATAATACACAACGAGATGATTCTAATATAACACAACATCCGAATGAACAAGGAGATGATTCTAATATGGTACAACAATACACGGTTTCATCCTCATCAAATGATGAACCTATAAATGTAAATCTCCATGATCAATATGGAAATCATACATCAACAATACCTCATGTCCTTAGAAGAAGTACAAGAATTAGGAAACCTCCATCTAATTGGGTCATTACTAGAGTCTACTACAACAACAAGGCAATAGCTCATCCAATTCAAAGAGTGTGTTCTTTATCTCAGTTTTCCTTAGACCATCATGTGTTTATTGGAAAACTGACCATGGATTAGTGAAAAGAACTTACGGAGAAGCTATTTAACAAAAGGAATGGAAAGAAGCCATTGACATTGAGCTAAGGTCTATGGAAACAAATCAGATTTGGTATGAAGATGAAATTCCAAGAGGAAAACGGGCAGTGAGTTCTAAATGGGTTTTCACCATCAAATGCAAGAGTAATGGTGATGTGGAGAGATACAAAGCAATACTGGTTGCAAGGGGTTTACACAAACTTATGGAGAAGATTACTTGGACACATTAGCACCAGTAGCTAAGCCCCATACGGTAAGGATTTTACTTTCTGTAGCAACTAATCTTGATTGGGATTTGTGGCAGGTTGATCTCAATAATGCATTTCTTCAAGGGCAACTAGAAGAAGATGTGTATATGCATCCACCTCCTGGTCTTGAAAATTCAATAGCCCAAGGGAAAGTGCTTAGACTTCAGAAAGCTATTTATGGACTCAAACAATCTCCAAGAGCATGGTACCACAAACTGAGTTCAACCTTAATGTCAAGAGGTTTCAAAAGATCAGAAGGTGACCATACTCTCTTCACACTTCAAAACCAAGAAGGTATCATTGTCATTCTTATATATGTGGATGATATCATCATATCTGGTAGTAATAAGGCTGGAATTCAATCCACTAAGCTATTCCTAAAATATGTGTTTGATATCAAAGATCTAGGTGAACTAAAGTACTTTCTTGGGATAGAGGTCTGTAAATCCAAAGATGGATTGTTCCTATCACAAAGAAAGTACACTCTTGATTTATTAAGTTAAACATGAAATTTAGGTGAAAAACCAGCCAAGACACCACTTAAGGAAGGCTATAAGGTCATTAAAGAGGGGGAGATTGAAGAAAAGCTTTTTGAGGATCAACATCAATATCGAAGGATGGTTGGTAAGTTTATCTACTTAACCATCACTAGGCATGATATTTTTTTGTTGTGAATCATGTTAGTCAATATATGCATTCTTCCAAGATGCATCATGGAACATGGTAGAAAGGATCTTGAGATATCTAAAGGGCGCCCCTGGCCAAGGGATATGGATGGGATAAAACAAGAATACATAAATTGTTAGCTATTGTGATGCAGATTGGACATGAGATAGAGTGGATAGAAAGTCCAACCGGTTATTGCACATTTATTAGAGGAAATCTAGTAACTTGGAGAAGCAAGAAACAGAAGATAGTATCATGTTCAAGTGCCGAGGCTTAATATAGAGCAATGAGGAAGCTTACAAATGAGCTAACTTGGATAAGAGAATTACTAAAGGATTTGGGCATTGAAGTGAAGACTCCTATCACAATGCATTGTGATAATCAAGAAGCAATTCACATTGCATCCAACAATGTGTTTCATGAGAGAAGAAAGCATATTGAAGTGGATTGTCACAAGGTTAGACAAATGGTGTAACAAGGTGTAATTCTCCCATGCTACACAAGAATTTCAGAGAAATTGGCTGATATTTTCATGAAAGCAGCAAGTTTAATGGTTTGTGAGTTCATCCATGAAAAACTTGGACTCAACTCTTATCCAAGCCTACAAACCCTTACTATGGAGTCTACACTCTTTTTTCCTTAATATGGTTTTGTCCCAAGTGGTTTTCTATATTGAGGTTTTTAATGAGGTAAGTCTTTATGGTTTCAAGATTAATCATTTTTCATGGTTAAGCTTGAGGGGGAGTATTGATATGAGAAGACCAAATGGATTCACTAAGGCTAAGGTTGTGTTCGGCCATATTCTCTGTCATTCAAAGATCAGAAGTTTACAAGTATTTTCTGTAAGAATTTGCGCTTGCACTCTTCAACAAAGTTGTAGGCTTTGAAATTATCTTTCTATTGGATATAAAATCATCAAAATCAAAAGATACGTTCAAAAAGAGAAGGAGTGGTCTAAGACATTAATTGTATACTTTTGCTTTATATGCATTCTAAGTCATCCAATGTCATACAATGCAAGGGATCTAACCTTGCTTATTTAAGCTATTGTAAACCTATAAGAAATCTATGGAAATTTATTCTTTCCTTTTCTCTCTCAAATTCTTCCTAGCTATTCTCTCTTAATTTTCTTCATACTAAATCACATATTCTAACAATAAAACTATCTAAAATTTAGCATGTTAATATTAGTATTTAGAATTAAGTACTACGCACGCTTCTCTCTCCTTGATTCTTAGTTAAGCGTCCATTCCCACCATGCTTGGAAGAAGATACGTATCTGGAAGGATAAATGGATCTTTAAATGAAATTTTACCAGTTTATATTACAAGTTCAACATCTGATTTAAACTTAACGGTTGATCACCTCTTCTCAACTAATGGTCCTCATTGGGATTCACAGAAACTTTCCCAGTTTCTTACTCAAGAAGATGCACAAGTATTACAAACCATTAAGATAGAGTTACATGGTCCTTCACAAAGGATGGTGTATACAATGTGTGTTTTAAATGCCATTTGGCACTTTTTCTTCGCCTTCCTGCATCAACTGCTCCTTTACCCATCTTCAAATTTATTTGGAAGCTGAACATTTCGAAAAAAATACAAGTGTTTCTCTAGAAAATGATTCATGAGGATCTTGCTGTCAACAATAACCTACAACGAAGAGGTCTTCAGGTTGTGTATGTCAACTTTGTGGAAACTTTGATGAAGATATTCCACATTTATTCTTCAATTGCAGAGTAGCTAGCTAAGGAAATCTGGTCAATTTCCCCTTTCCAGTGTCATAATATGCATATCTTTAGGTTTTATATCATTTACAGTCTTGAACATGTTCTATCTTTCCAGTTGAAAGGTATTGATTCCTTGACCAACACACACTCACTTTCTCCTTATATCTTATGGAGAAGTTGGAAAATTCAAAATGATATGATCTTCAAAGGTAGATGCTGGGGAACTTCAGATGTGATATCCAAAGCATTGCTTGATATACAAATGTGGGAACAAGAACATAATCAAGAAACTTCATCCCCAATGGAGCAAGTGCATCCCTTGATACATCAACCACGACGTGAATATACAAGCTCAAAAGTATTAGCTGTTTACACTTATGCTTCATAAAAATCATCGATGGACCCTGAAAGGATTGGATGGTATAGAGAAGGGAATGCTTATTATTGAGTCATCTTTTACAATATATACTTATACAGAGTAATTATAGGCATGGAAATATACAGATGATTGATATGATTGATTCTCCTAATTATTAGTGATATTGATTTTCTTAATACGCCCCCTCAAGATGGAGCGGGTTTGAAGACTCCAATCGTGAGAGCATCCGCTAATTGATCCTTGGACGATACATGAACAACCCGCAAGGTGCCATTAGTAATCTGATTCCTGATAAAGTGATAATCCAATGCCAAATGTTTCATCCTCGAATGAAAGACCGGGTTAGCGCAGAGATACGTTGCACCAACATTATCACAATAAATCACAGGGACATTAGATAAAGGTAGCCGCAACTCACCAAGTAATGAGCAGATCCATCTTATTTCGGAGGATGTGTGTTAGCAATAGACCTGTACTCAGCTTCTGTAGAGGAGCGAGCCACACCTCGTTGCTTCTTTGATGACCAAGAAATCGGGTTGGTGCCGAAGTAAAAAATGTATGCATTGGTGGAAAGGAAATCGTCTGTATCGCCGGCCCAATCGGCATCGGAATATGCATGAAGTGTAGGAGTAGAATTCCGTCTGAACATAATACCATGGGATGAGGTGCTAGCTAGATAACGTAAGACACGTTTCGCAGCATTCCAGTGTTCCGAGGTAGGAGCATGCATATACTGAGACAATCGGTTGACATAATAACTTATGTCTGGTATAGTGAAAGCCATATATTGTAGACTTCCAATTACAACCCTATATTCTGTTGGATCTGCTATACTTGTGCCACCATGTAAAGTGAGCTTCGGTATTATTGCCATAAGTGTAGCAGCTGGTTTAGACTCCAGCATATGACAACGTGTAAGCAAATCGATGATATATCATCGTTGTGTAAGATGTAAGCCAGTAGAAGTTCTCTTTGCTTCAATTCCCAGAAAATAATTAAGATCCTCTGGATCTTTAACTAAGAACCATTGAGCCATAGACCGTAGCGTAGACTCAAGAAGAGCATCATTGTTGCTTGTCACAATAATATCATCTACATAAATTAACATGTAGAGTAGATGTTGACCTTGATGCAGAATAAACAATGAAGCATCAGCAAGGGAATTTACAAATCTAGTTGCAAGCAAATACGACCGTAACTCCCGATACCAGGCCGAGGAGCCTGTTTGAGACTATACAATGCCTTGTGTAACCGACAAACATGACCACACTTATCCCGATCAACAAACCCCGAAGGTTGAGTGACATACACTTCTTCCTCAAGGGAGCCTTGTAGAAACGTGTTATTCACGTCTAATTATATGATCAGCCAACAACCACGAACCGCAATATCAAGAACTACCCAAATTGTGGTTGATTTAATCACCGGGCTAAAAGTTTCAGAATAATCAAGACCATGTTGTTGAGTATAACCTTTCGCGACGAGCCTGGCTTTATACCTGCGGATATAACCATTAGGTGCATATTTAATCGTAAATAACCAACAAAATTTTGGCGTGGCGAAGCAGGGACAAGACTGTAGGTGTTTTTTTTGACAAGAGAATTAAATTCCATTGTAACAGCCTCTCGCCATGAAGGATGTGAGAGCGCCTGAGTCACGGTTTTAGGAATCCAATCAGGAGAAATAGGCGAGGTATGAATAAGACCATACTTGCTGTTGGGTTTCTTAATTCCCAGTTTGCTCTAGTCTGCATCGAATGTTGATTCAGAGAAACATGGGCTGGAGGAGGAGAA